>PVIY010026172.1:0-35740 GCA_004026745.1 Myrmecophaga tridactyla
TGCCCTTCCAGATAAATTTGGTTATTGGTTTTTCTATTTCTGAAAAGTAAGTTGTTGGGATTTTGATTGGAATTGCATTGAATCTGTAAATCAATTTAGGTAGAATTGACATCTTAACTATATTTAGTCTTCCAATCCATGAACATGACCAAGGTATTTTTGTATTATTAAAATATATTGCAGTTTGTAACATGCTTTTGAGGAGCGTATTCCAAAACAAATAAGTTACACAGATATAGAGTCTGACTTTGCTCTCTATATTATTGTCAACATATAGCACTGAGCCTAGCACATGCTTAGCATTCAATAAATAAACATAGAAGAATGATGAATGGAGTGTTTGAATCTCTGTTTGGTTTTAAGCCTGATATTTGGCATTGTAGAAACACAACAAGAGTATACTTCAAAACTGTTCCCTTGCTTATTGTTCCTTTTCTCTGTCCTAGTTCCCCCATTCCCTTACTGTCTTCTACTGGGAGGACTTCCTTAAGGAATAAACTGTGGGCTCAGGATCTGCTTCTAGGATCTAAGATAGTTTCTTAGATCATTTACTAACATGTAGAAAGAAAGTCTTCCAAGGCAATCCAAATCTTAAAAACTTTCCATTGAAAGAAGCCTTTCATTTTCACTAAACTTTAAATAATAGGCACACTACACTTTTTCTTCTGTGAAGAACTGTGAATTATAATAGGCACACTGCATTTTTTTTCTGTGAAGAACTGTGGATCGTAGTAGGGTTGTCTTGTTCCTAGATTGAACTAGATTGCCATCTAATTTACACATAGTTTAGAATATCCTGGTGAGGAGTTCTATTTTTTATCTATTCTCCATAGCAAATAACCTCAAAATTTAACAGCTTAGAGCAACAAACATTTGTTATCTCACCCAGTCCTGGTGGTCAGGAATCTGAGAGAGGCTTACCTGGGTGGTTCTAGCTGAAGGCCTTTCATGAGGATGTCGTCAGATCCTCTCTGAAGACTTGAGTCCCCACTCAAGAGAGAATGAGCTTCCAAGCTCATTCATATGGATGCTGAAGGGAGCCTTCAGTTCCTCACCGTGAAACCACCATAAATATGTGAATATATTTTTAACCCACTACAAAAGCTATTCCCCAAGTACCATAACTTGAGTGGATTCTTTCTTTCAACAGCCATTTAAGGAATACATATTATTTACCATCTAGGGACATGAGGTAAAAACATGGATAAGACAAGAGGCCCTACATTTAAGATGGTCACAGCCCACTGGAAGAGTGAGCCAGGCATCATCATATCACTGAAGTGGGAAACACACTTTAAAGCAAGAGTTCTCAACCCTGGCTGTGTAGGTAGCTTTTAAAAGATACTGATATCTGGCCCCACCCTAGATGATTGAATCAAAATTGTTGCATTGAGGCCTAAACATTAGTATTTTTTAAAGTTTTCCAGATGATTATAATATGGAGTCATGTTGAAAATTCTGTTTTCAGGTTTCAAATTGACTTAGAGACTTAACTCGTTGACTAAATTTGAATTCCTCCAGAAACAGACCCTGTGCTGAGGATTTGAGTACAGGTAATCTACTGGAAGGTGATTCCAGGACACATTGGTAGGAGAATGAGAAAGTGAGGTAGGGAAAGGAAAGAAGTAAATTCAAGCTGTAGTAGTGAGTCTGAAATATTAGGAACTCCCAAGTCAATAGGCCAAGTCCTTGATCTTGAGGCTTGCTTTTGTGAAGCTTATTTCTGTAGCAAAGAACCTAAGCTTACCTATAGTTTTGCCTAAGAGTTACTTCCAGAAGAGTAACAATAAAAAAAAAAAAGTTACTTCCTCTTTTGTTGCTCAGATGTGGCCTCTTTCTAAGCTCATTTTTGCAAGTAAAATCATTACCCTTCCCCCTATGTGGGACATGACATCCAGGGGTAAAAGTCTCCCTGTCAAATGTAGAACATGGATCCCAGGCATGAGCCTGGCCCTGGCACCATGGGATTGATAATGCTTTCCTGACCAAAAGGAAGAAAAAAAATTTAACAAAATAAGGTTTCAGTGGCTGAGAGAGTTCAAATAGAGTTGAGAGGCTATTCTGGAGGCTACTCTTATGCATACTTTAACTAGATATTGCTAATTACCATGGTTTGCCAAACCCCAAGCAAAACCATTCCTGTTAACCCTAAAGTACACCTAGGACTCTATCTGAGATTCTACAAAATTTCACATATTAAGATTACTTTCCAGAACCCTACAACCCCCAGGTGGGTTCCTATGTCAGATAAGTCCTGAAACCCAGAGGGACCAGTCTCTCCAAGAACATCAACTAGTTCCATCGCCCTATCTCGTATTACTGACATCTCTTTCCAATATGTGAAAGTTAGTCCAAATACCCCTAAAGACTGGGAAAAAGGTCAAAGGAGAAGGAGGAGTTATAACAGAAAAGGGTTTAACAAATGTATATGACTGTTGAATCATTATATTGACACTTCTTTCAGTCACCAGTGTCTTGGAGCAGCTAGAAGGAAAAATCTAGAATTGTGGAACTCAGATTGTTACAATGTACTTTGAAATTTATCGCTTTTTTGTATATGTGTTATATTGTTACACGAACACTGAAGGAATTAGGACCCAGGCTCCAGAGCTTCAGGAAGCAAGGTTTTATTTGTCCATGTGCACAAGGCCCAACTGAGTTACCTCGAAAGTCTGAGCCTCGAACAAAAGGTTACAAAAGCTTTTATAGTCAGGATGAGGCATTAAAGACAAGGTATGAACTGGTGGTGTTGGAAGAAAATGATTGGCTGATTTAAATTGGGAAAAGCGCAAAGCTGTGTTTACAGATGAGTGGTTGGGGGGCGGGTTTCTTCACAAGAATTTGTCTTACCTTGCCTATGCGCAATTTTACCCATTCTTAGGGCAAGCATCCTGTTTATGTGTAGTTCTGACTGCTCAGAGTAACTTGGGGAATTTTTAAAGAGGAGGTTGTTTAAATTTGCAAGGAGGTGTGAGGGACCCGCCCATTGTGAGAGGAAATGACTTGGGCAAACAGGGGCTGTCTGCTACAATATTTCATAATTAATATTTTTTTAAAAAAATGATGCAGTAGTGAGTAGATTATCACTGTGGTAAGGAACTTTGGGAGAGGGTGTAACATCCTCCTTAGCACTATACTTGCCCTCTGTCTCCTACTGCCAGAGGTGTGGAGGCAGGAGTATTTATTCACTACTTCCACAAGTCAGTGATTGAGGCTGATTCCTGGCCCAGCCGCTGGTGGTTGCAGCTGGAAGCATGGACACACACACACTGACAAGATACTGCAGGTGCACCAACAGTATCTGCTCACTGTGTGTAATATCTTTGATCTTCAACTTTTTAATCTGTGAAATGTATTTGTTGATAATTTCCTTGCAAGGTATTGTCTAGGTTTAAAGATAATCTGTATAAAGTTCCTAGTACAGTGGTTGGGGCATAATAAGAACTCAATAAATGCTGGGGTGATGAATGAAACTTTCTGTGCTACTTAGATTTTTATGATTGTATGGATGGTCGATGAATCAGGGTATTTAAATCAAGTGAAGTGCTGACTCTGTATGGCTTAAGGTAGGTCCAGGGGTTAAATCAATTTTAGCACTCATAAAAGCAAACAGCAAGGATGCAGAATTATGTGTGGGACAGAATTTGGGCTTTAGAGAAAGGCAGATCTGCATCCATCCCTTGGCACTACCACTTATTAGCTGCTTGGCCTTGGGGAAGACACTTAGACTATGGGAGCCTTATTTGTAAAATGGGGCAAATGCTAATATCGGTCCTAGGGTATTGCTGTTGGAAAGATATGACATGAAATATGTAAAGGGTATAGCACATTGCTTGACTGTTTTAAGTGTTCAGTGTCCTGGGCTTAAAGATGGAGTCTTATTAACATTAATATCACTTTTTGCCTAACTGTAAGCTCCCACCCATGTAGAAAATTTAGCAACTTGCTCAGTTTTATTGCCCGAGTGCTTCTGGGAATCCCCAGTATAGAGTCTTGTCATGTGCCCATTAATAGCCTTGCTGCTGTCATGACCAGCCACGCATGGGCTCCCAGACCACCAGGAGTAAACTATGCTGCCATTTCTTGGAGCTGTGCCCTTCCATAGTACCATTTATTGAGTATTACGATGTGTCAGGCACTGCTCCAAGTGGTTTGCATGAATTTTCTCATTTAATCCTCCTAACAAACAATGTTATTATCTTTAATTTAAAAATAAGTATGTTGAGGCACTCAGAGTTGCAATTACCTGCCCAAGGTAAGATCATTTATTGATTTGTTCCTTGTGTATGTGTGTTTATATTCTGCTTGTTGTTCCCTGCACTTCTTGGATCCATAGTTTGTTGTCTATCATTACTTTTGGAAGATCCTCAACTATTATTTCCTCAAATGTTTCTTCCACCTCATCCTTCCTCTTCCTTTTGGGATTCTAATTGCACTTATTTAGTGTTTTGCAATTCTTGGATGCTCTGCTTCTTTCCCACCCCCCACTCATTTTTCTTTTTGTGCTTTACTTTGTGTAATTTCTATCCATTCATCATCTAGTTCATTGATTTTTTTTTCTTGATTGTGTCAAAGCTACTGGTGAAACTGGCATTATTCATTTTTGTTACCATGTTACTAGTATTTCTATTTGATTCTTTTTTATAGTTTCCATTTCTCTATTGAAATTACCTATCCAAACTTGTATGGGGCCCACTTTTCATTCGCGCCTTTAATATAGTTATAGTTTTTAATTCCGTGTCTGCTAGATTCAATATCTGTTTCATATCTGGTTTTGAGTCTGTTAATTGTTTTGCCTCTTGATAGAGTGTTATTTTTATTCTTTCTTTTTTTGTGTGCCTTATAAGTTTGTGGTTGTTGAAAACCAGGCTCCTTGTGTAGGGCAGTGGTTTTTATGTTTGGTTATTAGGCATATTTTTCTTCTGGTAGGCCTATATTGTGGAGATTTGAGTCAATTTAGGCAGGAGTTGAGCCATGATTAGGATTTGTTGCTGCTATAATTATTCCTAGCACACCATAGGCTACAGGTTTCTCTGGCATTATCTTGTGTTTAGGGTGGTAGTTAGTTTGCCAGAGGTTTTTGTCAATATTTACTTCATTCTTAGCTTTATGTGTTCCCTTTGTACTATGTCTCAGAGAAATATCTCTTCACGCTCTTGACCCTTTTCAGCAAAATGCCAAGGTTATTTGTTGTTTCACACTTGTTAACCTGGTGGTGGGAGGAGAGAGGGGCATTGCCTCTTGTTCTGATTAAGCCTCAGTCTTAGGTAGGGATTGAGTCCCTGGGTCTCTGGAGTGTGGCCTTCTTAGAGTTCCTGCTCCATCCTCAGCATGCATTCCTGCTCCTTCCCCAGAGGTCAGGTGTCCTTTATTCGGTTTTCTTCTTCCATGGTATCCTAAGAATGACAGCATTTATTGCCTTTTCCCAAGCAGTTTAAGACTTTGGTTCTATAGGGGAGACTGGAAAAGAAGAATCTGGGAGACTGCTCTTCCTCCCCGCCCAGGTCTACAGCACAAGTGCACTCTTTCTCCAGATTCTTCCTAGTGTTTTAGCGAGGTCCAAGGCAAAGGGCCTGTAAGTGGGTGCCAAATCCCCTTATACCTGCAGCCTCCAGGGTGTCTGTAGTTTTGTAGCCCACACTTGGCCTTTACCAATCCATTAAAACTTTTCATTAACATCTTACCAGTGTCTGGCTACATCTCCTTAGGTAAGCAAGTGTCCTGATGTCCTGACTCTTCTTGAAGGTACCTGTCTTTCCTTACATTTTGGATTAGTTGGTTACCTTGCAGTAGTTCTGAGGTGTTCAAAAGAAAGTTTTTGAACTTTCCAGATTCTCCAGCATTTTTGTATGTTTGTTTGTTTTAGTAAGTATGGGAGCATGTTCTTTCCAGCTTCCCACATCCCAAGCAGAAGCCAGAAGTCCCATGTCTCCAAAGGTCAGCTTTTACCTTGCTAATAAGACACTGAACCAGCATACAAACCAGACAGTTTGGCTTCAGGCACCACACTCTTAACCACTGCACCCTTCATCTTGATGTCAGCGAAGCTTCAAAGGCACTTTGCAGTTGGCTAGTCAGTTCTGTCCAATATAATCATGATCCATCCAGAACAGTAGCCCTAGTCCATGTGATTATTTAAAATTAATTAAAATTAGATGGAATTTAAAATATCAAAAATTCATTTCTTCAGTCACACAAGCCACTTGACAAGTGCTTATCAGCCATTTGTGGCCAGTGCTACCACTTAAGTAGCACAGATGAGAACATTTTCATCACTGCAGAAAATTCCATTGGATAGTACTGCTGTAGGCCTTTATGACGGCCTGATGGTCCCTGGAAGTAAGAGGGCCCCCTAGGGCTTTGTTTGAGCCCCAAAGTGTAACAGAACTTAGTGAAATGAATTTTTTTTTCTTTGATGAACATAGTACTCTTCATCTCTGGCATCCATAAGTCACTAGGGTGTGGGCACAAGAGGAAGTATTTCAAGGAAAGCTGGAACACGTCTCTTGAATTCATCGTCCCTTGTATCAGGAGGCCACTTGGGTGCACTCTGATTTTCTGCCTTCATGAATTCTCACCCAGGGACCTCATAGTACTTGATTGAAATTTGGCTTTCGTCAGGTTTCCTGCAGAATTCAGAACAAGTTCCCAGTTGCTCTGAATTGCAACTGTGGTCTGAAGTCAAGTAGTTTTCCCAGTTAGCCTCTTTAGCTCCCTTGCAAATCAGCTGGCACAAGACAGATCCTGGGGGAGGTCTCCCACCCAATCCCACACAAACACCAGGGCCTGGACTCCTGCGCTATCATAGCCATGAACTCAAATGTGGCACAGTCTGCTTACTCAAGCTTTCGGGACAAAGATTTTCTTTAGTGATCTCACAATGCAAATTCCTTTCATTTCACCTCTGTAATATCATGCCCATGGTAGAAAGCAACAAAAGAACTTAGAATTCAAATGCGTCTATCAGTGTTTAACTGTTCATGGGCTTAACTGAGGTAAAAACTTACTTGTATTCAGCTCTGTTTCTCCTCTTTTCGCCCAATGCCTCCAGATATTTTGGATAAAATAATAATGGGAGTAAACACATGGATAGCATTCAGTATATACTAGGCATATATCCATTTACCCTGGATCACAATCTTATGAGAGAGACTATTAATATCATCCCTCTTTTACAGCTAAGGAAAATCAAGGTAGGGAGAACTAGTGTTCACACTCCTAATATCTTAGAATGGGTTTGAATCCAGGTGGTCGGTTCTAGAGGCCAAGCATTTAACCTAAATGCTAATTATCTAAAGTTTGTAATTACCTATTTGACATTTTCCTATTTTTCTTGAGGACTAATTGCTCTGAGCACCTTCCCTATTAAAGAAAACAACTGGCCACATTTTCCAACCTGGAAGCTAGCAATTACTCCCGCTTCTGCTTTGTCCACTTAGCTTTCACACTTGGCTCAGATAATACATTTCCTTTTTCCTCTCTGACTTTGCCCTACCCTAGATTATTTTTTAACTGGGTTTTCCTTTTTGTTTAAATACACCAATTCCCAACATCCCCAGCACATGTTTATTTAATACCTTAAACTATCAAACTAAGTAGAATTTAAATGAACATAAACTGGTTTCTTCTAGGTAAGGAAGTTGCTTTTTTTCTTTCAATATGTATAAAAGGTAACCATGTAATTAAAGTCATATTAGTTTACAATATATTTGCTAGAAAACTTGGATGCCACTATTGAGGGGAAATTATTAATCCATTTCGTGTACTCAATTCTGCTGCTAATGAAATAATTATTTTTTTTACTCATCATCATCCATTTTTCTCTTCTACCACCTCCATTTTTAGTACCTCCATTTTTAGTACATTTCACACTTTGGTTGCATCAGCCTTTAGAAGTTATTTCTAATTAAAATGTTTAAGTGCAATATTTATCATGTGCAACAATAATGTGACCTAATAAAAAAAAAAGGCAGAAGTAAGCTGAGTTCATGCATTATCTTTTAAAATTAACAAATGCTAAAAGAATTGAGGTGCTCAGCATGTTCAGTTTATGCTCATGAGAATGTACACTTGGTGACATTGCCTTCTAATACATATTAAGGCTAGATTACTCACTGTGCTGTGTCGTTTATCTAAACATGATTTGTGACCTTAAACTTCCTGTTTGTTCTCATCCAAGCTCACCTTAAGAACCAAATTTAATATGTTTTTTTTCCCCTAGTACTAGTGCTTACAGAAACCTATATTCCCTGACATTTAGAAAACAGTGTTGCCCACAAAAACCATTAACATCTACAGGAATTAAATTAAAATTCATTTAAACACCTCACACGTCCCCTGAACATTCTTATTTTAAGGTTTCAGTATAAGGTGAACTTTACCCAAATTCCTAATAAGTTTTTTTTTTATCATTAGAGGAATTAAGCTCATCTAAATTCAAGGTTTCTCCCCCTCTTCTCTTCTTTATCATAGACGCTGAAATAACAGCCTAATTGGGGGGAATTTGCCTATACAGATAGGAACCCTAGTATGAAAATGTCCTTTTTATCTAAATATAGCTGAGAGGCCAGTTTTTTTTGTTTTGTTTTGTTTGCGGCAGGGAGAAGCTAGGACATGAGTCTGAGAACCATAAGTTTAATATCCTATAATTCTACTTATTTATTTTTATATCCTGAAATTGTTGTGTATATTACACTTACGCCAAATACTTCCTTTAGAATTTGCCTGGGCTATTAAAATGTCAAAAGAAATCTAAGCCATCAAAATAGGAGATCAGGTTAATTATTTATAATACCTTCCTTATTAATATAGCAGTGGAACTGAGAGCATATTTGAAGAATAAAATAATTACATCAACTAAAACCAATAGCAGCTGAAAGGAGAAATTCAGATTAGACCAGTTAGAGACATCATTTATGTGGCATTTGTAAGGTGATGTTGTGTCCCACAATCAAACTGAGGTCATGAAGTAGATATAGTAAACAGATAATTAATTAGAAATGCAAAGTCTTTACCACAAACATATAAGTAGCTTTCTTGTGAACTGGGATGAATAAAACAATGCTCTTTTACTAAGGGGCATCCAGTTGTAATTCCAAAGATTTTAAAATTAAAACACAGACTCTGGAATCAGACCTGGGTTCAAATTCCATCACTCTTTTCTAGTTGTATTACATTGAACTAGACTTCCTTTTGACTTCAGTTTCATAATCTGTGAAATGGGGATGAAAATAGTACCTACTTTATAAGGCTGTTGTAAAGATTAAACAATATAGTACATATACTATATACTATATATATATGTCTACACATACATACACTACATATACACATATACTATACACACTATATGCACTGCCTAGCAGATGGTAAACACATAATGATAACTACTGCAATAAGAATAATAACAGAAATTATAGCAGTAGTAACATATATCCTAATTAAAATCATAAAGTGAACAGATTCTTCCTTTTTTTAAAAAAGTATTATAGAATTGCTTTATCCATTTTCTGTCCCTGCAGAAAGAACTTTAATCAACTGGAATCCTTTGCAAAGTTAGGATAATTCTACCATAATTATCCATAATAGGGCAGAATGTGGGTTGGCCTTGTGATTTGATTGCATTGGACCATAATCAACTTCCAAATTAATGCCCTTTAATAAAGTTTCTGACATTCAGTGAATATTCCAGTGAGACTCAGTTGCAGTACCTTCATTCTGGGGGCTTACACCAAACTTTTTATTAATTTTTGATAAAGGAACCTAAATGACCCAAAGGCAGGAAAACTTTCCCCTCTACTTTCGGTTCTTTTATCCTTTTCCTACTCTGTTTTCCCACAGCTTGTCCATTTGAATAACTCCTATCTATCTCCTAAATTTCAGTTATTTCCTTTAAGAAGCCTTTCTTAATCCACACAATTGGATTACATTCCTCTCTTCTGCTTACTTCTATCATTGCCCTTATTACCCTAGATTTTAACCATTTGTTTATATATCTTTCCTACTAGACTGTGAGGTCTCTCAAGGCAGAGTATCTCAACTCTGTATTCCTAATTTCTGGCAGATAGTGGGTTCTCAATAAATATGTGTGTAATTAATAAATTTTAGAGTGAGAACATAAATCAAAGAAGATTGAATGAAAAAGTGGTAAATATCATTACTCATTTGCGAAATGCAAATTCAAACCACAATGAGATACCACCATACACCCACTACAAAATGGCTAAAATGAAAAGGACTGGCCATACCAATTTTTAGATAGGATGTTGTGTGAATGATCCTTTCATTCACTTCCAATGGGAGTGTAAATTGGTTTAGCCACTTGGAGCAACTGTTTAGAAGAACCTATGAAAGTTAAGCATATGTCTATCCAATGATCCAGCAATTCAACATACAAATGTATACTCAAGAGGAATGAATGAATAAATGCATATGTCTACCAAAAGACAGTACAAAAATGTTCATAACATCTTTATTCATAATAGTCCCCAAAAGGAAACAAGTGTTCATTGATAGAAGAATGAATAAACATAGTGTTATTTATCACACAATGGAATACTAACAGGAATAAGAGAGAATGAACTCTTGTGTAGTTAACAAAATGGCTCTCTTAAAAACATTATGTTGAGTGAAAGAAGCCAGAAACAAAAGAGTAGGTACTATAGGATCCCATTTATATAAAGTACAAGATGGACAAAATTAATATAATCATGAAAAACTCACAAACATGATTATCTCTGGAGCAAGAGTATTGACAGAAGAAGGATCTAAGGGAAACTTTTAGAATAATAGGAATATTATATATCTTGATTTGGGTTTTGGTTATATAACTGCATACATCTAGAAAAATTCATCACACTGTACACTAATATTTATATCCTTTACTGTATATAAATTATCTAAAAATGAAAAGAAAAAACACTAAAAATCTCTCAGAATCCTACATCTGTAAAGAAAAGCTCAAGATTTTTCAAATATCCTTTCCAAGTTCTTGTTCATTTATTAAATTTGCTTTTATATTATTAATATAATTAATAAATTAAATATTAATATTTAATAAATGTTAAATATTTGTTATAAATTAATAAACATATTATTTATAATGCTTTTAAACATATTTTTCTTCAAGATGGTTAGAATTGGTAAACTAATCTCTAATAAAGGCACTTTAGAGTGAAGTCAGCAGGAATGGCAGAGTAAGCTTGTATAAAAATCTTCTCCTTTATAAAAACAATGAGAACACTGGCAAAAATGATCACAATCAGAGCTCTGGAAATTAATCAAAGATTTGCAACAAGATGGGGAATATTTATTAAAGAAAATTGGCTGAATCTCAGTAAGAACAGTGAGTCTTGTGGCATTTTAATTTTCCCATTTTTCAGTACCCTTTCTCTAGTTGCATAATGATGAAAACTAGTAGCCTAGTGTCCTCTGCAGGAGGCAGAATAGGTTGAAGCTCTTCCAAAGCCCAAGTTTGATATAATGGCCATTGTCTGGTCTGTCTGGAAGTTCCTTGGAAAATTCCACTCATTGAGCTTGTCTTTATTTGACCTAACTGAGGGCTCTGATGTGTGCAAACATACTTTCCCCAGGGACATTTATCAAAACTAATCTGTAGCAATTATTTAATATTGATAACAGGTAAAACATAAGCTGACCACAAAAACTTAGAAGGAAAGGCCTGGGTATGAGATGTTTGGTATGGGCTCTGAAAAGCTTTAACATATTCCCTGGAATGTAGAAAGTCATGTGCATGCATATGACTGCATATATGCCTAGGACTATGTGCATAGCCAGCAAATACATGAGAAAGCCCTCAGCTCTCATTTCTAGCTGGTCTTGAGGCTCTGCACAAGCCAGACATGAAGGCTAAGGTGGAGTTGTAAACTGCTTACCTGAGCATTGAAGGCATGCCCAAAATGTACACAGAACTATTCATCCACGGTTGGGAGACTTACTTGTTTCAGGAATTTAAAGACCTCTCTGTCCTATCATTAGCTCACTACTATGCTAATTGATCAGACACTTCAGTGGCTTCACATGGCAAAGAATACAAACTTTACAAAGTTAGTTCAGGAAAGCCACTAAGCAAACTAACACCAGCAAAAACAAAAATTATAAACAATAACAAGCCAGAGGCAGGAAGGGAGACTGATGTCTAGAATTGCCACATTATGTTATGTAAAATTTCTAGTTTACAAAAAAAAAATCATGAGACATGCAAGAAAACAAAAAATCTTTTCCCATAGACAGGAAAAAAAGTCAATTGAAATTGTCACTGAGGTAGGCTAGACATTGGAGATAGGCTTTAAATCAGGTACTTTAAATATGTTTATAGAACTAAAGTAAGTATGTCTAAAACTCCAAAGAAAATATGAGAATGATTTCTTACCACATAGAGAATATCAATTATATTTGAGGATCATATAGAAAAATTACTGAAGACAATTGAACAGAACCTCAGAGATCTATGAGACACTATCAAATGTACCAATATACACATATGAGAGTCCCAGAAGTAGAAGAGAGAAAGAAAAAGGAGTAGAAAGAAAATTTGAAGAAATAATGATTTTAAAATCCCTGAATTTGCTGGAGAAGATAGTATACACATCCAGGAATTTCAACAAATCCCAAGTAGGATAAACCCAAAGAAATCCACACCTAAACACATCATAATCAAGCTGTTGAAAGCAAAGCCAAAAGTTTGAAAGCAACAAGAGATGCAACTCACCATGATTGACAGCTGATTTCTGAACATAAACCATAGATGTCAGGATACAATGGGATGACATATTCAAAGGGCTGAAAGAAAAAGATTGTCAACCAAGAATTCTGTATCTTACAAAACCATTTTTCAAAATGAAAGAGAAAATATACATTCCTGGATATGCAAAAACTGAGAAAATTATTCACTAGCTGACCTGCCCTATATGATAGTTCTTCTGCCTGAAATAAAAGGACCCCACACACAGTAACTCAATTTCACATAAGGAAATAAAGAAAAATAGAAAATTAACTACAGAGGTAAATGTAAAAAGCAGTATCAATGCATTTTTTGTTTCTAACTCTTTTTTTTCTCCAATCTGATTTAAAAAGAACTATATAAAACAACAGTTATAAATCTGTCACAGGGCACACAGTGTATAAAGATGTAATGTTTATAGCAATAATAGCGCAAAAGAGGGGAGAGGGAATAGAGCTATATAGGAGCAGTTTACTAGGAAACTACTGAAATTGGTATTAATCCCCAGGGCAACCACAAGAAAATAACTAAATATATACAAATAAAAATAATATATTAACATGAATACATACACACATATATACAATTGTATATCCAAAGAAAGTATGACAATGATTTCTTACCACATAGAAAATATGTCTATAAGAGATACACTATAGATTAAAAGACACAAAGAGATTGAATAAAAAGATGGAAAAAGATATACTGTTCAAATAGTAACTAAAAGAGAGCTGAAGTGGCTATATAAATATCAAACAAAATAGACTGTAAGATAAAACTTATAGAGACCAAGATGGCTGTTTCATATTCATGAAAGGGTCAATCCATCAAGCATATATAGCAACTATAAATGCATATATATCTAACAGAAGAGTCCCAAAATAAATAAAAGTAAAACTGATGGAACTGAAGGGAGAATTAGGTATTCAAAAATAATAGTTGAAGACTTTAATATGCCACTTTCAATAATGGATAGAACAATTAGAGAAAAGATCAGCAAAGTGCTAAGGACTCTAGTGACACTAGAAACTAACTATAGCTAACAGACATCTACAGAACATTCAACTAACAATAGCAAAATTCACATTCTTTTCAAGTACATGTAGAACATTATCCAGGAAAGGCCACATGTTAGGCTGTTTAAAACAAGTGCTCAATAAATATGAAAGGATAAAAATTTTACATAGTGTGTTCTTCCACTACAATAAGAGATGGAAATTTGGGAAATGAAATTAAACAACACCCTTCTAAACAACCAAGGGTCAACAAGGGAAATTAGAAAATACTTTGATAAAAAAAAAAGAAAATACTTTGAGATTAATGAAAATGAAAAAGAAATATAACAAAACTTATGAAATACACGGAAAACAGTCCTTAGAGGGAAATCTATAGCTGTAAATAACAAAACTAAAAAATCTCAAATCAAAATTCCATCTTCCACCTGAAGAAATTAGAAAAAGAAGGGCAAACTAAAACCAAAACAAGGTGAGAGAAGGAAAAAATAAAGATTAGAGCTAAAGTAAATATAGAAAAATAGTAAGAAAACCAACATTTCTAAAAGTTGGTTCTTTGAAAAGATTTAAAAAAGACAAACTATTTTAGTTTCCTAGGCTGCTCAAGCAAATACCATGAAATGGGCTAGGATAACAATGGGAATCCATTTGCTTAAGTTTTGAAGCTAACAGAAATTCCAAATCGAGGCAGCATCTAGGCAGTACTTTCTCTTGAATACTGTGGCTTTCTGGGACTGGCTGCTGGTGATCCTTGGCTCCTCTGTTACATGGCAAGGTGCATGGTGGCATCTTCTGGTCTCTCCCTTCTCTTCTAGGGTCTGTCAATGCCCAGCCTCTTGTTCCCTATGGTTTTCTTTCTGTCTGAGTTTCATTCTGCTTATAAGGGACTCCAGTAATAGGATTATGACCCACCCTGATTGGGCAGGGCCACACCTTAACTGAAGTAACCTCATGAAAAGGTCCCACTTACAATGGGTTCACATTCACAGGAATGGATTGAATCTAAAAACATGTTCTTTTGGGGGGTACATATAGCTTCAAACCACCACACAAACCTTTAAGTAGACTGACCAAGAAAAAAAAAAGTGAAAAGCCACAAATTTCTAAAATCAGGAATGAAAAAATGGACAGTACTGCTGACTTTACAGAAATAAAAAGGATTATATCGGAATACTATGGACAATTTTATGACAACTAGTTAGATACCTTCGACAAAATGGACAAATTCCTAGTAGGACACACTTTACTGAAACTGACTGAAGAAGAAATAAAAAATTTATGAATAGATCTGTAACAAATGAAGAGATTGACTTAGTAATAAAACAACTTTTCAAAAAGGAAAGCCCAGGCCCAGATGATTTCACTGGTGAATCTACCAATTGCTTAAATAATTAGCACCAGTTCTTACAAACTCTTCCAGAAAAGGGGAGAGGGGGAAACTTTTCCAGCTCATTTTACTGACACATGGCAAGGCTCATTGTGCTGTTTCCTAGTTTCCCCATTCTCTTCTGGGTTTATTTGCTTTTAGCTTCTTGCTTACTGTGGCTCTCTCTGTCTGAATTTCAGTCTTTTATGAAGGACTCCAGTAATAGACCCATCCTGATTAAGGTAGAACACACCTTAATTGAAGTAACCTCATCAAAAAAGGCCTACTTACAATGGGCTCATTCCCACAGGAATGGATAAACTTTAAGTACATGTTTTTCTGAGGTACATACAGCTTCAAACAACCACAAATGCCAAAAAATCAAAATACAGTTCAATATCTTTTTTTAATATAGACACAAAATCCTCACAAAAATTCTAGCCAACTTAATCCAGCAACATATAAAAAACAATCGCCACCACTGTCAAGTGAGATTTATCTCAGATAAAGTTGGTTCAAGTTATAAAAATCAGTCTATGCTTCAATTACAGATATGAATGCAGCTTGTCTGAGTAGGACTAAGGTAAAGCAAATAAAGGGTAAAGGATGATATTGACAGTGTTTTAAAGCTTCAACTTCTCTGTGAGACCAAAGGAAGAGATGCTTATTTGGTACAAAATTTATGTTTTTGGTAGCTTGTTATCTAATCTGACATGTATTATCAGCTTGTTTGAACACCATGATTGCATGGAATCTTGAATAGCGTCTGAGATCTTGTTGGTTTGTACAGGTTGGTGGGATGCTAGTTTTCTAGTTTGTTCTAGTTTGCTAGCTGCCAGAATGTGACATACCAGAAACATAACTGCCTTTAAAAAGAATTTATTAAGTTGCAACTTTACAGTTCTAAGCCTGTGAAGATGTCCCAATTAAAGGAAATCTATAAAAATGTCCAAATTAAGGCACCAAGAAGAGGCTACCTTCACTCCAGAAAGGATGATGACGTTTGGGGTTTCTCTCTTAGCTGGAAGGGCACATGGTGAAGTCTGCTAGCTTTCTCTCTCAGCTTCTTGTTTCAGGAAGCTCCCCCACCCCCACCCTAGGGGCATTTTCTTTCTTCATCTCCAGAGGTCTCTGTCTGTGTGGGCTCTGAAGCTTTCTCCAAAATGATTCCCTCTTAAAGGGCTCCAGTAAGCAACCCCACCTTGAATGGGGAGAGACACATTTCAGTGGAAACCATCTAATCTAAAGTTACCACCCACAACTGGGTGGGTCATATCTCCATGGAAACAATCATAAAGTTCCCACTCAGCAATACTTATTGAGGATTAAAGAACCTGACTTTTCTGGGGTTCACAACAGATTCAAACCTTCACAACATCCCAGAGTAATCTGGGCAGAAGATTAAAAAGTATTTGCAAAGTCCCTTTGAGGGACTTGGCAAAAAGGTAGAAATATTAAACTTCCCCCACCTGTGGAAGAGCTGATATTCTCACATTAACTAGGGACTGCCAATTTGATGGGCCAGGCCCTCGATCTTGGAGCTCACCCTTATGAATCTTATTCCTGCAAACAAGAAACTAAGCCTACTTATGATTATGCCTAAGAGTCACCCTCTGAGAAGTTCTTTTGTTGCTCATATGTGGTCTCTGTCCCAAAGCCAACTCCACAGGTGAGCTCACTGCCCTCCCCTCTACATGGGACATGACTCCCAGGGCAAATCTCCCTGGCAATGTGGTACATGACTCCAGGGGATGAGCCTGGCTCTGGCATTGTGGGAATGAGAAAGACTTCTTGATCAAAAGGGAGAAGAGAAATGAAACAAAGTTTTAGTGGCTGAGAGATTTCAAATAGCGCTGAGAGGTCATTTTGGAAGTTATTCCTATGCATTATATAGCTATCCCCTTTCAGTTTCTGGTGTATTGGAGTAGCTAGAGTGAAATGCCTGAAACTGCTGAACTGTAATCCAATAGCCTTGATTTTTTAAGGTGATTGACTAACTATACAGCTTTTAGGATGTGACCATGTGAATGTGAAAACCTTGTGACTAATGCTCCCTTTGTCCAGTGTATGGATGGATGAGTAAAAAAAAAGGCAAAAAACTAAATGAATAATGGGGGGAGGAGAGTATGGGATGTTTTGGGTATTCTTTTTCACTTTTATTCTCTCTTTTTTTGGGGGGGGTTATGAAAATGTTCATTTTTATTGACTACAGGTCAGTATCTTCATATTGTTCATTTTCATTATGATTGTGATGACAAATGCACAGCTATATGATGATACTGTGAACCACTTATTGTGCAGTTTGGATGATTATATGGTATGTGAATACATAATATATATCTCAATAAAATTGCATTTAAAAATCAGTCTATGTAGTGCAGTTTAATAATAGAGTTAAGGATGAAATCTGTATGATCATCATAATGTGTGCACAAAAAAATGGTTTGACAAAATTCAATACATTTCATGATAAGACCACTCAATAAAACTAAGAATGGCTAGAACTTCCTCAACCTGATAATGGGCATTTAAAAAAATCCCACAGCTAACTTCATATTTAATGGTGAAAGACTGAAAGCTTTTCCTCTAAATTCAGGAACAAGACAAGGATGTCCACTTTTACCACTTTTTTTTTTTTTTTTTGCATGGGCAGGCACCAGGAATCGAAACCGGTTCTCTGGCATGGCAGGCAAGAACTCTGACACTGAGCCACCATCCCACCATCTCACTTTTACCACTTTTATGCAACATTTTACTGGAGCTTCTAGCTAGGGCAATTAGGTAAAAAAACCCAACAACAATAACTCATTCATATTCTGAAAGAAAAAGTAAAACTACCTCTATTCACAGATCACATATTTAGAAAATCCTAAGGAATCAACAAAAACCTATTAAAAATGATAAATGAGCATAAGAAGTGTTATGGATTGAATCATGTCCCCATAAAAACCTGTTCAGGTCCTAACTCCTGGTCTTGTGAATATTAACCCGTTTGCGAATAGGATCTTTGAAGATGTTTTTAGTTAAGGTGAGGCCAACTGACAATCAGGATGGGCCCTAATCCACCATGACAGGAGTCCTAATAAACGAGGAAATTTGGACATAGTGGGGAGGAAGAGACAGATGGCCATGTGACAGAGATAGAGATTGAGTAATGACTTGCTGGCAAGCCACTACCAGAATGCTACAGACTTTACAGGAGAAAGCATGAATTCTATTGACACATTGATTTTGTACTTCTGTCCTCCAAAACTATGAGACAAAGAATTCGTTGTTTAAGCCAGCGAGCCTGTGGTATTTGTTATAGCAGCATGGCAACCTAAGGCAGGTAGTTTGTAGAATGCAAGCTCAATACACAAAAACCAAATATTACCCCTAGCTGTTTTAGAATTTTCCTTTTGAAAGCAAAGCAAGATGTACAAAATCACACAAAGCTTAATTTTAGGTGCTTAAATAATCTGCATTTTGGTCAAGGTTTGTCACAGTAAAAACTGTTGAAGCATAGTTGCATTTGGCTTTATTTCAAGTACTAGCTTAGAGAATTATAAGTTTTTATCAACAGTCCATCAATAGAGTCATCAGGTACTTAGTGAACAGGTTCTGGAGGGAGCACAAGTAGTGTCCCCGAATTGGAACTCAAACCTGATTTTCTAACTCAGCTGAATATTTGAAAAGATTATCTCATTTATCTTTCTACCAAAAAGCAGTTATTTTTATGGTGGGGTCTTGAATGATTGTTTTATTTATTTATTTGGTTAGTTTTGAATGACTGTTTTTTATGTTTTGCAGAGGCCTCTTTAAAAGAACAAAATCCGCTACAAGTTATCACTCAGATTCAGTGTTATGTAAATCACATGTTGCCTAACAGTCATAGGATAGACTGTCTTAGTGAACTGTCTAAGGTCAGTTATGGATGTTTGCCTTTATTCTATATATATATATTTTTTAATTTAATATATATATTTTTTTATCTTGCATGGGCAGGTACCAGGTCTCCGGCATGGCAGGTGAGAACTCTGTCTGCTGAGCCACCATGGCCTGCCCTATTTATTAGCTGTGCCAATCTTAGTTTTTTTCCAATTAAAGAAGTAGTGTTATTGTTAATTTCATAACTGTTTTTTAAAAAACGGACATGTTGGTTGAATTTCATTTGTAAATGTAAGACTAAGGGAAGGATTAGTGTAGGATTTCATATTGAAAATAAACTTGAAATCCTAGGCTGCACAAATAAATAAGGTTAGTATTAAGGGGTGATTTCTAGTCAGAAATCTCTGTAGTTTAATGGAAAACTCAAGACTACCAGTTTCCCTAAATGTAGTCCATTCATAGCAGTCTGCAAAGCCCCTGAAATAATGTCAGGCTTTTTCCCTTCCTTAGAATTAAAAAAAAAAAAAAAATTCCCAATGGAAAGAAAAAAATGTGGTTGTAAATGCAATTTAAATATCCATTCAATTTGTAGCATTGTAGTTTTTTTTTTTAGCTTATTTTATTTTTTTTCACGAAATGAAAGTTTTATTTAACAGCTAAGATTCAACTCACCTGATTTTACTAGTGCTTTGTGAAGCTGCAGGACCATAAAAGGAATCCAAGGATTTGTGAGGGAGGGGTATCCCAATGGTGTTTTATGGGTTGATAAAAAATCAAAAAATAAATAAATAAAAAGGAAAACAAAGATTTCTCTGAAAACTTACCTCAAATGAGTTCAATTTATGATGCTTTAAAAAATTTTTTTCTAAGCTAAGAAGTTTTTGCTAACCATTTTATCCAAACGAGATAGAACTATCCATCAAAAATGTGCAGAGATTACCATTCTTGACCCCCTTTATACTAGAGGAAATTATATGGCTAAATATTTCAGTACTGTGTTAAATATTTATTTCTTATTATTTTCACATCCTAAACCACTCTAATACAATTCAACAACGGAACCAAGAAAGCAGAAAATCAGAAATTTCAAGAAAAAGAATGAGGGTCCTTAGAAAAAAACAAATGTATTATTTGATTTTTTGGTATGTGGAAATGTTGCTAATGTTGTAATAGAACTTCTGCACAATTTGACTCTCATCTATTAAAATCATTTAAGTATTGCATTCATATCAATTCCATGAAATAGTGTACTGTGACTTCTTTCATTTTGTAGGTAATTTTTTCTGTAATAAAAAATTTCCCCAAATGTTAATTTGTTTAGTTTTCTATGAATTTATTACTATTTTTTTCAAATTGTTTTCAAATTATTTTTTCAAATAATATATTTGATTTTTGTTTTTTTTTTCTAGGGGCCCTCCTTTGACATCTCTCCAATTTGCTCCAAACTATTCTTTTAATTTCTCCTTTTGTCAGGATGACAGCTGTCATTCTGAGACATCCTTTTACCACCCTCCTGTTTTGCAGCCACTATCTCCTGGATTCCATATAGATAACTCCTATTTTCCATTTTCCATAGGATATGCTTCGGGAACTTTTTAGGAAAAGGTGCATGTCATTACTGTTGCTATTTCTTGCATGTCTGAAAATGTCGATCGATAAGATGACTAGGTGGAAAATTCTAGCTTGAAAGTAATTTTCCCTTAGAATTTTGAACGTCTCGCTTCATCGCCTTCCAGATTCTGTTGTAGTTACTGAGAGGTCTAATATGACTCTAGCCTCAGTTTTTCTATGTGAGACCTTTAATGATCTTCTCTTGTTCCATGATGTTCTGAAATGTCATGATGATGTACTCTGATACTCTTTCATTAATTGTCCTGTTCTTGCAGTTGAGCTGTGTGATCTGAAATGCATGTCTTTCAGTTCTGGGAGCTTTTCTTACACTATTTGATAGTTTTTCAGCCCTTCTTCCTTTTCTCACTTTCTGGAACTACTGTTAATAAGAGGGCACAACTCCTGAATTAATTCTCTAATTTCTGTTCTTTTTCTCACTTTTTCCAGCTGTATGTTCTTATTATACTACCTGAGAGATTTTCTCAACTTTGTCTTCCAACATTTAGAACATTAATATGTTTATTTTGGTTAGCATATTTTTAATTGATAAAAACTCTTTCTTGTTCTTTTAGTATTTCTGTTTTATATAACATGTGACTATTGTTTTATGGACACAACATTTCCTTTAATTATTTTGAATATTTGAAAAGTTTTTAAAGTCTTCTCTCTCTCTCTCTCTCAGTTTATTTTATCTCACTGGCATGTTGGAGTTTTTCCTCAAATTTCTGGTGACCTCAAGATGTCAGTGAAGAAAGCCTCTAGAAAAATAAAATTAACGGGCTACCGCATTTATGCAGGATTTTTTTCGCTCGCTCTTTACAAAAACTCAATTCAGACTGGTTTAAGCAAAAAAGGGATTCTATTGTTGCACAAAACCATGAAGCACAAGTAGTCTTCAGGCATGGTTGGATTTCGGAGCTCATACAATGTTGTCAAAATTATCTCTCTTTATCCCTGACCCTGCTTCTTCCATATGTTTATTTAGTTTTCATTCAGGCAGGAAAGAAGACAATTGGCAGCTTTAAACTCGAATTATTATTCATTCTGGCAATCCCGGAAGAAGAAAGGGTCTTTTCTGGAAGGACTCTAGTGGCCTGGCTTGACTCATGTGCCTGTTTGGAACAAATGTGAATAGGCTATTGTAATTGGTCAGGCGTAAGATATATGGTGACTTCTGTGGCCAGGGGTGGGGTCAGCTAATTTTCAACCACATGAAATGAGTGAAAGGAAGGAAGGAAGAGGAGTTCTGTTATCACAAAGGGAAAGGCATACTTGAAAGAAAAATTGTAGCTGTTCCCTAAAGGATGCTAAAAAAAAATCCTTTATGGATGTGATTTACTCCTAATAATAGAGCAAAATCTATTTCCTCTCAGAGTTGTGATTTTTCCCCACACCTGACTAATATCCATTGCTCCCCACACCCTGAAATGTGTTTTAGATGTATCCTCCTGAAAGACAGTATGTGGTTGACCCAGAAATTCTTTAAGACAGTGCTTCTTAAGCTTTAATGAATGTACATACAGATGTGGATTTAGTGGGTCCTGGGTGGGGTATAAGATTCTGCATTTCTGAAAACTACCAGATACTATTGATGCTACTGGTTCTCAGACAACACTTTGAATACTGAACTTAATGACATGTGTTTTAGCTTCTTAAATTGTTTATGGTTAGAAACCTTTTCAGGAAATCTGAAACTTAGCCTTAGCCATAGGCTGCTGCTTTCACAAACTTCAAGACTGATCCACCCAACTCCTTCCTGACTGAGGCCTTAAGTGAGTAAGGTAACACTGGCTGCCAGGACCTATTATGCCCACTGAAGAGAGGAAGAACAGAACCCAGACAGTGGAGAAAAAAAAAAAGCATGACTTCCTGGGTGAGATTTCCATTTTCTAACACTTTCCAGTAGCTCAGACTTTCTCTGCTTCTCTGTGGGCACAGACGTTGGAGGAAGTTTCTAGCCTGTAGATGTGACTGCAAATGAATGTGAGATTGGCCAAAATAAATCCCCTGACAGATGCTAACTGGTGATTTTTACACAATCTGAAATCCATCAAGTAATTAGAAAAGCAGGCAAGAATTAAATCATAGGATCAATACCTGGTAAGTGACTTGTCCATTGAGAGCATGGGGATTCACAAATAGTAAAAAAAAAGTGTGTTACCCTGTAGAATGGTCCCCAATTTATGCAGTCCTTTTGTTATTCAAGAGTTGTACTTCAGTTTCACAATATCATTACTCCCAAATTTAGCCATATATTCTTCTCTATGATAAGAATAGAAGCTTGAATAATGGTAGCATATATTTTTGACTGAAATCCCCCGAGCCTTTTCTATATCCTTTATATCTCTTAGAACTCAATATTTAATCATTCCTCCCATCCCTGAAATCTTGAAATAATAAAAAATGAAGGCACTGCTGTGTGTAATTTGGCACCAGAAACAATTCAGGCTTTGGCTGAGAGGTATGGAGTGAGTACAGGCTGGGGAATTGGGGACTTCCCCTATGTTAAACCTAGCTCTGACATCACCTTTTTAAGGAACCTGGTGCAAATGCTCAGCTCAATTACCCCCAGCTGAAATGATTAGGAGGTTAATAATACTTAACCTGCTCCTCACAAAGAGAATTAATAAGCTTGCAAAGCACCTTGAAGGGGGAAGAGTCCTTTACAATAGGTCTATATACAGAAAATGCTACATATAAGTTCAATGAGAGTGTGACCACCAGACCTTACCAACCCCAAAAGTGATTAGCAGATTTCTGTCCAATTAACTGTTGCAATTTAAAAGAGCAGTTTACACATTATATTAGAGTCAAAGTGAGTATGTTTATACCTTGCATATATGTTTAAGTAAAGCAGATAGTTATTTTGAATACTTGGGATCCTTCCATAATTCATGGATTTACAAACGGAAGCAATCTTTAAGATTTACTAAATGATTCCATCCATTTCATAGAAAAGGAAGTAGAGGAACGAAGAGATTGTCTTTGCTCAAGTCAGTGAGCATGACTGCTTTATGTCAGAGGGAGGACAGAAAAAGAAAGGGAAAGAAAAATGAGCATTTGTTGAGAGTCTCTAAAGTGTTCGATCTCTTGCTAGGATTTTTCACAAAAATGAATTAATTTAATCCTCGCAGCAATCCTTTAGGTATTACCCATATAGGGTCCATTTTTTCAAGCAGCAGCACAATTAATATGTATAAGAACTGGGGTGTATGTCTTATTGCTTGAGAGAGGATGTTTTGTTGATTGTTTCTTTGTACCTCATTGCTTCTCTAACACAGGATTGCCAGTGGTTTAAAAGTCCACATCAGTGGCATGAGGACTTGGTATCTGGACTCAGCCCCCCCAGAGGCATTCTAGCACTGTGAGTGAAGAGTACCTTTTCCCATAAGAGGGCTCACATTCTCCATTCCAGAAATGATACCAGCTCTGGTTTCCAGGTGCAGTTCTGTGGCCTCCCCAGACTCCCATTACTGCCTATAATTCCTTAATCTTCCCTTTGTCTATCAACGTCTCCCAACACCCTTTTTGAAACTTCACTGTCTTCGAATTTCTTTGTTTCTTGGGAAATCCTGGTATATCTCTTTCCCCCATGTTTTAGAGAATGCTCCCCCCACCCCCAGAATACTTTAGAGATGTTCATTTTTCTTTAACTAGTAAAGAATAGCCATCACATGTTGTAGGATTAGGCATGAACCACATATTCTATAGATGAGAGAATTTAAGACCTATGACATTCTCCATTTTCCACAAATCATGTGCAGCATGTTCCATACCCTGCCAACACATATATGAAGATATGATACCAGAAAACTCAAATGCAGAGGCTTCATTGCTGGGAAACCTAAATTCATTAATGGATATATGGCACTAATTCTGGCTGGTAAATTTTAGTGTTGTCGTAGTGGACCATTGTCAGTCAGTTATGGAAAGTCAGACTTCCATGTAGGAGCCTTTCCTTGTGTTTACAAGTGTGCTGGTTTGAAAGGAAGTGTGCCCCCTAAGAAAAGCCATGTTTTAATATAAATCCCATTTCATAAAGGTAGAATAATCCCTATTCAATACTATATGTTTGAAACTGTAATCAGATCATCTCCCTGGATGATGTGATTTAGTCAAGAGTGGTTGTTAAACTGGATTAGGTGACAACATGTCTCCACCCATTTGAGTGGGTCTTGATTAGTTTCTGAAGTCTTATAAAAGAGGAAACATTTTGGAGAGAGAGACTCAGAGAGAGTGACACTACGAAGCAGAGAGTCCACCAGCCAGCGATCTTTGGAGGTAAAGAAGGAAGACGCCTCCCGGGGAGCTTCTTGAAACCAGAAGCCAGGAGAGAAAGTTAGCAGATGACGCCGTATTTGCCATGTGCCCTTCCAGCCGAGAGAGAAGCCCTGACTGTGTTCACCATGTGCCTTCTCACTTGAGAGAGAAACCCTGAACTTCATCAGCCTTCTTGAACCAAGGTATCTTTCCCTGGATGCTTTTGATTGGACATTTCTATAGACTTGTTTTAATTGGGACATTTTCTCGGCCTTAGAACTGTAAACTAGCAACTCATTAAATTCCCCTTGTTAAAAGCCATTCCGTTTCTGGTATATTGCATTCTGGCAGCTAGCAAACTAGAACAACAAGCTAAGAAGAATTTAATTTGTCCTCTGAATCTCTTTTTTTAAAAAATATTTGTATTGACAAATCTTCACAAGCATACATTCCATACGTGTTGTGCAATCAGTGGCTCACAATATCATCACATAGTTGTGTACTCATCACTATGATAATTTTTCAACATTTGCATCACTCCAGAAAAAGAAATAAAAAGAAAAAATTAAAAAATGCATATATACCATACCCCTTACCCCTCCTTCTCATTGACCACTAGTGTTTTCATCTACCCAGTTTATTTTACCCTTTGTCCCCCACTACTATTTATTTATTTTTTATCTGTTTTTTGCTCATCTGTCCATACCCTGGATAAAAGGAGCATCAGACACAAGGTTTCCACAATCACACAGGCACACAGTAAAAATTATATCTTTATACAATTGTCTTCAAGAATTAAGACTACTAGAACACAGCTCAACGGTTTCAGGTACTTCCCTCCTGCCACTCCAATACACCATAACTAAAAAGAGATATCTATATAATGTGTAAAAAATAAGCTCCAGAATAACTTCTCAACTCTGTCTGAAATCTCTCAGCCATTCAAACTTTATTTTGTCTCATTTCTCTCCTCCCCTTTTTGGTCAAGAAGGCATTCTCAATCCCTTGATGCCAGGTCCCAGCTCATCCTGGGTTTCTGTCCCACATTGCCAGGGAGATTTACACCCCTGGGAGTCATGTCCCACGTAATGGGGAGGGAAGTGAGTTTATCTGCTGAGTTGGCTTAGAGAGAGAAGTCACCTCTGAGCAATAAAAGGGGTTCTCTGGGGTTGACTCTTAGGCCTAACTTTAAGTAGGCTTAGCCTATCCTTTGTAAGAATAAGTTTCATAGGGACAACACCTAAGATCAAGGGCTTGGCCTGATTTGTGAGAAACTTTGCTTGTGAGGAATACTCCAAATGGAGAAGTTGAATATTTCTGCCATTCTCCCCAATCCCCAACCCCCCAAGGGACTTTGCAAATACTTCTTTATTCACTGCTCAAATTATTCTGGAATGTATTGGGGTATCACACTAATCTGGACAAACCAACAAAACGTCCCACCTTATTCAAGATTCTATGTACTTCTGGTGTTCAACTAAACTAAACTGACTATACAAGTTAAGTTAGGAAATGCGCTACCCAAAACATAAATTCTGCACCAAATAAACATCCCTCCCTTTGGTTTCATACAGAAGTTGAAATTTTAAAATATGGACGATATCATTCTTTACCTGTAATCTGCTCTACCTTAGTCCTCTTCAGATCAGGTTCATTCATATCTCTACTCAAAGTCTGATCACTTTTTCAACTTTTTAAATAGTTCCTGTGTGGGGTACTGCTGACCTTCATAGCTTCAGAACTCTATCTCTGCGTCTGAGGTTTCAGATAACTACCCAAAGTTTCTGGGAATGACCAGATTATAAATGAATAGCTCAGTATCTCAGAATTTGGTAATAACAGTTGCAATTCCTGAATATAGGTGACAGAGGTGACTGCCGTAAGAGCTTACAATCTAGGACCCTTTACAGTAGGCCATAACCCGATAACCATGTTCTTCAGATCAGAGTTTTTATATTATAGTTAGTCCATATGATTGAGGCAAAGATAATATTTGTCTTTTTGTTCCTGACATTTCATTCAACATACAGTCTTTTTTTTTGCGTGGGCAGGCATGCAGAATCAAACCCGGGTCTCTGGCAATGGCAGGTGAGAATTCTGTCACTGAGCCGCCATGGCCCGCCCAACATACAGTCTTTAAGTTTCATACACCTAGTTGCATGCATCACAACTTCACTCCTTCTTGTGGCCACTCAGTACTCCATTGTATGTATATGCCATGGTTCCCCCTTCCATTCCTCAGTGGTTGTACCCTTAGGCCACCTCCATCCATTGTGGATCACCGAACACTCTGCCATAAACACTAGTGTGCAAATGTCCATTCCTGTCCCCACACTCAGTTCCTCCCCTCTGAATCTCTTTTAATGAAACATTATGTGCAAAACACATGTGCTTCTTGTTTTCTTGGCTGTATGTATTCCCAGACTTAATACTAAGAAAGTTTATAAAAATTATGTGATCAGTAGTCATGAAATTGTGTTTTTGTTTTTGTTGTCTCAAGAAAGATACATTGGCAATGCTGAGCTTGTTAGGGGCATAATGCAAACTTGAGAATGGCATAAAAAACACTGGAAACTGGGCTTTCATAAACTTGGGGTATGATATATATTAATCTGATGACTCATGCATTAATCACTTAGCATGACAATCATCTTGTTAAATAAAGCTCCATTTGGATTTAGTATTTGGGAGCCAGGGGAAGGTAGTTTGTAGGAAACTCAGTCAGGGCAGTCCCTGTGCAAATTAGTTATTTCTATTAGTTTTTAAGTGAATCATCAACATGGAGCTTTTTTAATCAAAAAAAGTAGAGGTTTGAATTAATTACTCAGCAAATCTAAGCTATTTCTCATAGCAATTCTAAATATTAAGAGAATGATAAGATTCTCTTCTTATTTAGGGAAATATAAAAGTAGTAGTCCAATGGGCTGTTTGGACAATCCAAAAACTTAGAATCATCCAAATTGACTGTTAAAAAGTTCACAAATTCACAAGTAATTACATAGCTCTTTCATTTGTTGTTTTGGTTACACTCATGAACATATGTTTGAGAGTGAGCGTTTTGGTTTTTTGCACTCCTTGATTACTATATGTTACCTCTATCTGTCTGCCAATCCAGTCCAAAATATAATGGCTTAAAACAACAACCATTTCTGTACTCATGATTCTGTTGGTTGGCAGTTAGGGCTGGGCTCAGCTGGGATGGTTTGGCTCTGCACCACCAGATCAGCACCAGAGGCTACCTCTTACATTTGGGCCTTAGCTGGGGCAGCTCAGGTGCTCTCTGCTGCTGTGCTCTGCATGATTTCTCATTCACCAGGAGGCTAACCTAACCTTTTACAATAGTGATGGTAGAGTTCCAGCAGCAAGAAAGGGTAAGTCCTAATATACAAGTCTTTATTCAGTTTCTGCTTGCATAGAGTTTGCTGATATCTCATTGGCCAAATGAGTCACATGACAGCCAGAGTCACTGTGGGGTAGGACTAGGCAGGGACTCTATTTAAGGGCGTGAGTCATTGGGGGCCATTACTATTACAGGCAACTACAATTATTGACACAAAGATCCCTGTAACCCCTTCTTTCTCTTAGAAAATGAATATTTGACCAGATTAGGTGTGGGCAAATTATAGCCTATGGGATACATCTGATCTACCATCTGTTTTTGCAAATGAATTTTATTGAAGCACAGCATGCCCATTCATTTATGTATTGTCTATGACTGCTTATGCTCTACAGCAGAAGTAATAAGTAACTGCTACAGACACTGAATGGCTCAAAAAGTCTAAAATATTTACTCTCTGGCCCTTTATAGAATATTGACCTTTTCTGGTCTTTAAACTGTACAACAACAGGATTTTAACTGAGTGCTTTGTCCCAGACAGGAGTTAAAATAGAAGTCTGTTTTGGGGAATGATGAAAACTAGGATGGGAAAGGCAGTGTTGCCAACCAGATTCTGAATCAATGGTCCTCTCTTTTCAAATGAAGAATATTTAAAAAGATATTGCCAAGATAGGCTTCAGGATATTTGGAGAAAAAGACAAGGAACTAATTCTTTCCTTGTGTGTTTCGTTTGTTTGCTTGTTTTGTTTGATCTTAAAGACTAGCACAGGTAGTTAATTCTAAAGAAAATCATTCCCTCTCCCTCACTATTTTGAAGAGTTTTCCAGTGCTTACTGACTCACATGGCATAATGGGAGCCAGTAGACACTGCTAAGAAAGCTTCCCCAATTCTACAAGACTGGGGAACTGGTGCAGAAGGTGAGACACGTATGTGCATACAAGCATTTTCATAACTAGATTTTCACTGTTTTGTATATTTTGATTCTAACTGGAGATATTGTATATACAACAGCAATAATTTTACATGTACATATAGCAAGTATAATATGTATTATATAGTATATATAATATGTAATACATACTTTAGCACATAGAACAGTGTGGTATAATATATATATTATATTATATTATATAATTAATATATTATTACCATAATGTTACCTGGTCATGAATATTTCCCTAACTTCTCTTCATACTTTTAAGCATTGTTACAAATATGCTTCTGATGGCAGTCATTGAGAAAAATAATTCTTTCCATTTTGTTAATTCTCGGTAGAATGTTGCTTTGATTCATCCTAATTCTCTCAAGCTCTGAGTTTGGAGCAACTTTAATTTGCTTGACATTATGTATATACCAGATATATCAACATTAGCCCCAGATACTGTTTAAAAGCCAATGGTCAACATAAAGCAGAACAGCCAAAAACACATACTTTAAATATGACTTTCAATCTGTGACTATTTTATTAATCTTGAAAATGTAATGGCTAACATCTTTAAAGTTTGACATGGAGTGCTCTTTAATGTCAGCTTTGTTGTCCAGATTCAGTTCTTAGCCTCTGAAAAGTGCTTAGAAGTGTGCCTGACACATAGTAAGAGATTGCCGTTGTTATTATTTTTTAATTTGAAGTGGGCTTTAGTCTTGTAGGTTCATGTTGGATATAATGAACACTACTGTCCTCATGCATGTATACATTTGTTGCGTTTGATATATGTACACACAGATATCTATACACATACACAACCCACGAAATATGTTTACAAAAAATCCAGAGCAACAAGATAAACAGTCAAGTCAGAAAAATGAAGTGAAGATTAAAAAGGAAGAACAAAACATCCCATGGGTATCAGGGAGAATTATAAGCAGGATGGGACATATATACAGAACTATGCTGTGGGTGTAGGCTGTGTGTGGATCTCCCCATTCATCTCATAGTGTGGGTGCTGTGGGGGAATAGGCACAGTAGCTTAAAGAAAAATCTGGCAAGGTATTCTTACTAGGTTTATAGGGATAATGACCTCATAGGGTAAAACTCTGTCTTCTCTGATTATTGCTTATCACACAATGCCTTTTCTCCCCCCATCTCTTATGCAGAGAAATCTTATCCATTCTTCAAAGAGTCCATTCAAGGCTCACATCCTATCCATACTTTCCCTAACTACATCAGGTCACTTGGATCTTGCCCTTCTTTGTACTCCCAAAGCTATGGTAATCGATACTACATTATTCAGTTCTGTATTAGATTCTGCTTGGAGCGATTAAAAAAAAATTATTTCCATGTGTCAATCATATCTTGCAAGCAGCAGTAGTTTGAAATTGTTCTTTTTCTATAAATACCAGTGAACTTAGTATGGGTTGGACCAAGATCTGATTTTCAAAAAATGTCTGAAGTTGGCACAGTGAAATTGCTAAGGGTTCTTGAAGTCAGATAGTCAAGGTTTACATCCCATTTTGCAACTGAATGTATGATCTTTGCAAAGAAGTTACCATACCTTTCTGACTTTCATATGTTCATCTGTATGTAACAGAGAAATGAGAATAATACCTACCATAAGAGGTTGATGTGCAGGTGTCAATAAAAAATATATATATATGTAAGTCAGAATAAGACCTACCATAAGTGGTTGATGTGTAGGTGCCAACAAAAAATAAATATATGTAAGTCTTTTAGCTTATACTCCATTATTACTTGTTTTATAAATAAAAGAGACTTAAGTTTGAGTGAGTTAGGCTAATTATAATGAATATGCAAAATGAAAAAAACTTTGTGCCTCTCATTACTATTATTATTATTATTATTATTATTATTATTATGTTAAATGTACATGTTGTATAGAGGAATATTAAACTGAACTAAGAATCTCGTAACACCACTTTGCAAATCCTGGTCTTGGCTTTGTTCTTCAAAACTGGCCCTAGCTTTCATAATGGCAACTGAGTATTCAATACAGTGATTGCCTTTACTAGCTCTTTAATGCTGGGAAAGCTGCATTCCTTCCTCCATCCTTCCCCCTAAAGTCACGGTTTCCTCCTATTAGAAGAAAATAAAAACCGAACTATGTTTTCAGCATTGTTATAAAAGTGTTTAAAAATTTTAAATGTAAAATTTTGCATTTAGCACAGTGTCTCACATCATATTTCTTCACAGTGAGTGTTCTTTAAAAATCTTCATAAAATTCTTCCTTATACTCCTATCCTCCATACACCTGCCAGAATAGTCTACTCAAATTGCCAGAACAACCACCTCTCTGTACTTCAGTGGTTTCTTGCCAGCTGGGGCAGGGTCAAAGGTCCTCAGCATTGGAGGCATTAGTTCCTTTCTTCTACCCTGGCCCCAAATTCTCTCTCATCTTTCATACTAGAAGACAATAATTTCTGCCTTCAACATACCACTCTTCTTACTTTTATACCTGGCTAGTTCTTTGAGACTCAGGTGAAACTCATCACATCCAGGAAGATGCAGGTATAATCTTCCTATTGGCAGTATTGTGTGAGTCTTCTCTGCTTCTCCATAGAACACTTTGTTTGTAGATCTTCTTTCCAGGACTGTAAGCTCTTCATAGGCCATGACAATGTCATTATTATTAGCACAAAATAATTCTTGTAAATAAAGAAGAAATAGTGCTTTATTGAATTCTATTTGAAACTGGGCCCTGATACAATACCGTGAATATTCTCAGCACTTTATAGATGTCTAGAATGAACAAATGAGCAAATATATGAACAAATACTCAAGCCATAGTGAAGATGAAGTTTTATCTGAGGAAAGGATTCAAATGACCTCTCAAGGTTTTAATGACTCTTTTATATAAGCGCTCCATGTTACCAATATGGTAGCAGTTTTTCTTTTTCTTTTTTCTTTGATATCAATTTTAACATTAAACACAGGACAAGTGATAAGCCTAGGCAATAATTATATGGTGATAGGAATTTGAGGCCATGGAACTTGAGGTAATGGATAGCAACTTTGTCTTCAATAAAATCTCTAGAATGAAGAAATTCTTTGGATTGAGCAATATGTTTTATACAAATAAAAGTATCTTCTTATACATTTGCTCAATTGTGAAGAACTCTAAAATACTTGATAAACATTTATCTCACAACCTTAGTGGAGACTGATTAGTCCTTTCCTCTTCCACATAATTCTCATTTCGTTAAAATATCCACTCCCTATAAGCTCATATCATTCAGGGGTCACCAATGTCCTCTCCAGCTCCACTGGAATCTAAATTGTAAACATCCTTTGCCATGGATTGGTCCTGGGAACCAAGCTTAAGCCAATCAGTTTATGGTGTTCTTCGGACTATTAGTATGGAGCATGTGACCCAAGTGAGCTCTGTCAGGCAGAAGGTATGTTCTTCTCCTCCTTAGTTGAAGAGAAGTCCTCAGGACCCTCTCTTACTTGCTGGACAGGAATAAGGAAGGAAAGGACCTTGTTGTATCTTAGAACCCCAAGGGGAACCAGCACCATGAGTGACAGTGCAGTAAGATGAAAAGTCCCTGTATACTTTATCACATAACTGAGTGTCTGTATAGATAATATAATTTTATCATTTAAAATCATTCTGAGACAGATTGCCTATTTTTGCTGCTGAAAGCAGCCTAACTGGCAACTTTTCTTAACTCATCTATGCTTATTATAAATGAAGATAAAAAATGGTCTTTTCCTAATTTAGCAGTTAATTCAGTATCTGTGCTGGTTTGAGATGATGTTTGTACCCTAGAAAAGCCACGTTTTAATCCTAATCCCATTTTGTAAAGGCAGCTGTTTCTTCTAATCCCTATTCAGTATTGTATGTTTGAAACTGTAATTAGATCATCTCCCTGGGGATGTGATTTGATCAAGAGTGGTTGTTAAAGTGGATTAGGTAGAGGCATGTCTCCACCCATTTGGATGGGTCTTGATTAGTTTCTGAAGTCCTATAAAAGAGGAAACATTTTGGAGAATGAGAGATTCGGAGAGAGCAGAGAATGCTGCAGCACCACGAAGCAGAGAGTCCATGAGCCAGCAGCCTTAGGAGATGATGAAGGAAAACACCTCTTGGGGAGCTTCATGAAAACTGGAAGCCAGGAGAGTAAGCTAGCAGATGAAGCTGTGTTCGCCATGTGCCCTTCCAGCCGAGAGAGAAACTGTGACTGTGTTTGCCATGTGCCTTCTCACTTGAGAGAGAAACCCTGAACTTCATTGGCCTTCTTGAACCAAGGTATCTTTCCCTGGATGCCTTTGATTGGACATATCTATAGACTTGTTTTAATTGGGACATTTTCTCGGCTTTAGAACTGTAAATTAGAAACTTCTTAAATTCCCCTTTTTAAAAGCCATTCTGTTTCTGGTATATTGCATTCCGGCAGCTAGCAAACTAGAACAGTATCAAAACCTGTAACCATCTCTTTAAGAAAAGGGGCCCTAACTTGCAGGTATCTGAATGAGATTTAATCATAGAACATCACTTTCTCCACACGAAGTGTGAACTACTGTTAAAGCAGCAATCCACCCTGGCTTGAGAGAAGAAAAGGAAACAGAAGGCTGTGAAGGAGAAGGTGATAAGAGGAACAACTTGCAAAGAGCAGAGAGTAATGCATCTTTTCTGGTCACTGAAGAAGTTGAATGTAGTCTGCCTTGAGGTCATTTCACTTTTTTCTCTGGATTATCTAATGGTAGCTGAAAGCAAAATGTCTCCCATAGGATGTAACCTCCCATAAACTGAGGAGCTGAGCATTAACATGAGGGAGAGAGAGCAAGCAAGGAAGACTGTGCTTTCCTGAAGCTGTTAATAATATACTGGACAAGGGCAATAAATAATTGATAGTTGTCACCTTGCTGCTTCTTGGTTATTCATGGGCTTTGAGATGGTCCTTTATCTTCGTGCCATCTAATCATGTTACATCACATGCACTTCTCGCCAACATTAATAAGTCTGCCAGTGACATGTGCTGCACACCAGCTTTTCAGAGCTATCACAAACTGCTGATCTGTGCCAGTCAAGAGCAGTGTAATTGTCACTGGCAGACAGAAATGTTACTGCCAGACAGAATGGTGTAAATAACACAAAATATAACCTCCAACGCCAATGACATATCGCCATAATCAGGGAGAGGTCTCTTCCATCACATCTGCTGGACGACTCCCCTGAATAATTATAATAGTCTTGAGGGAGGAGGGCTTAGTTCAATCAGGATGAGCACCTGCACTCTTTTGATTATGTACATTGCAAAGACAGAGCAGGTGTGTAGATCCTGGAGCAAAGCACTGGGGGACTGAGTATTACAGATTTTTGTTCCTGATCCTTTACATACATCTGCAGAGGTACCGCAGTGATTGCCTTCCATGACAATGTGGCGGTATTAACCCACATGCTGTAATTCCTAAATTTTGATTGTTGGCAGAATGAGTGTACCAAGTACAGAGTGAATAAATTCAGAAAGGAGGAGAAGGAATAAGTGCCTTATCTGGCAGCTGAAACTATCTAGACATCAAACAGCTCATTTTATTCTCATAGTGTTCAAGGAAGCGTTACCTAATGCATCGTTTTTATCAGATTCTGTGAGATCCCTCATGCACCTGTGGCAAACACTATCCATTCCTCCTTCTTTGCCAACAGAATCCCAGTTTTGAACAGGATGCAAAATGCCTGGCTAAATGCTAGTTTCCTCAGCCATCCTTGTACCTAGGGGTGGCCAAATGACAGAATTCTGGCCAAAGAAACATGAGTGGAGGACTGTTGGGGGTTGTGGGGGAATGTTTTTATTTTCCTAATAAAAGGGACAGATGTTGTAGGAGCTATCCTTCTCCTTTCTACCTTCTTCCTGCCTTGGACATCTGGCACTAAAGCAACTCTAAGAAAAGGCCAAGTAATGCTCAGATGCAGACCCTGATGTCAGTGAGCCATGAGTCATTGCTAGTAGTCACCTACCTCTGGATTTCTGCTTATGTGAGAAAACTAATCCTTTTTTTTTTTTAAGTTACCACAAGCTACATTTTGTTACTTGCTGATGAGGACATTTTTAATTATAGTATCTAATCAAAAAAGCCCATGTAATAGGTCAAGTCTACTTAAAATTTAGGCCTAAGAGTCACCCCCAGGAGGGCCTCTTTTGTTACTCAGATGTGGCCTCTCTCTCCAGCCAACATGATGAGCAGTCTCACCACCCTTCCCCTCTCTGCGTGGGACATGACTCCCAGGGATGTGAACCTTCCTGGCAACATGGGACAGAGATCCTGGAATGGGCTGAGATTCAGCATCAAGGGACGGAAAAAAACCCTAGAATGAGCTGAGAATTAACATCAAGGGATTGAGAGAACCTTCTCGACCAAAGGGGAAAGAGTGAAATGAGACTAAGTGTCAATGGCGGAGAGATTCCAAACAGAGTTGAGAGGTTATCCTGGAGGTTATTCTTTTGCATTAAGTAGATATCACCTGGTTGCTCAAGATGTAGCAGAGAGGCTGGAGGGAACTGCCTGAAAATGTAGAGCTGTGTTCCAGTAGCCATGTTTCTTGATGATGACTGAACAATGATATAGCTTTCACAATGAGACTCTGCG
>PVIY010026173.1:0-35755 GCA_004026745.1 Myrmecophaga tridactyla
AGCAAACTCCTGTATCTCCTACCCCCTGGGATGGTAAGAAATGAGCAACACCCATATTTTCTTTCAAAGAATTCCTTGGCTTGCAAATGGATCCTGGAATTTTGCTTTTGGTCCAAGATTGTTCCAGTTTTAGAATTCATTCCAAACTCCTTCCTCTTGCCATCATTAAGAATTTCTATTATGCAGTTCATCGTGAGAGGAGAAAGGTGATGTGGGTGAGTAGTTAAGTCCCTATTAGAGAACAATTCAAACAATTAACATTAGGTCAGAGTCCTGGAGTCCAGGAAATGGTAATTATTTATGTAATTCTGCCAGATACACGGTTAACCTTATACATAGCCCCACGTCATGATCAGGCACCTTGGGAAATTATATAACAACAGCCACTGTCTGCATGTTAGCACATTCCACTTTCAAAAGCATTTTCCCAAACATTTGACACTCAAAGTAATCCTATGACACAGATAGTGAATATATTAACATTAACCCTTTTCCATGATAGAACTGAGGTCGACAGAGGTAACATAATGATACATACATTTAAACATTTTAAATTCCAAATTATATGACCTTACTGTTGCATCCAGCTACTGTTCAGTATTATCCCTAGGTCATTACATAAAAGAAAATTACCTTCCTTATAATATAATGTGAGAATAAACTATGGAGTTATTGCTAGTTTCCATAATTACACATTTATACAAGAGATGTTAAACTATGTAATTTGTCTCACAAAATTGGAAAAGGTAACTTTTCTTTCTTTCTCTCTCTCTCTGTCTATTTCTCTTCTTTCAAAACACTCATTGAATACTTAGAATCTGTATGCCATGCCCCGGTTCTTGAGGGGCAGCTAAAATAGTGACACTTCAAGGTGCGTGTTTATTTAGGATGCCAGCAGAAAGTGGGGCAGAAAAAAGGAGTTCTGTGAATCAGAGAAGTTATGTTCTGGTTGAAGAAGTGTCATGTCGCCCTGATTTTTTTTTTTTAATCTGAGAAATGAAGGCATAGATAAATATCTAAGAGTCTACAACAATAACATTTTATTAAATTGAATTCTTCTGCATGAGTTAGTCCTTAAGAAAAGCTAAATCGGTGCCTGGGTCTTAATAGATATTCAATAAAGTATTGAATGAGCCACTTAAAGGAACCTTAGAAGCTGTATAAACTAGTACACGGCATAACTTCATAAGCCAAGACTCTACATGGTAGAGATGTGTGAGGGAAAGGGCTTTTCATCTCAAGTTTTCTAAAAGGCATAAATATCTGTAAAGAAGCACATCTTATAATTAAACTTAGAGTTGAAACTTAAACTTAAATTGTCAAGCTTCAAAACTCAAATATTAAATATTAAGAAAGAAGAACTAACATTCCTGAGTCTTTTCCACAGGCTCAGGACTAAATTAGGCATTTTGATGTATATTGGTTCTTTAGAGGAAGCCCTCCTCTTACCTATGCAGTGAAAAGACTGGCTCACAGCCACTGGTTCTAAAGGTTAATTCTTTAGTGTTAACCATGCCATAGGTATTTTCATCTCTCTCCAGATACACATCTTTGCTCTAATCAGACCATTCCCTTCAAGTTTCTTTGTGCGTCCTTTCTTTTCCCCTCCCTCTTCCTCCCTTCTTTTAACTCGTTTTCCCTCCCTCTTTCTCTCACTCTCGCCTTTATTCATTTCTGATCTTTCTTGCTTCAACAATTATTCATCAGGCACCTACTATGTACCAGAAACTACTCAATTTTGCTATGCCTGTGTCATCTAACAAAACAAAGTCCCAATATGCATGTTAATATTGCATGTTAATTGGGTAAGTACACGTATGTCAGGTTGTTTTAAGTGCTACCATAAAAACTAAAACAGAGTCCTGTCCATCCTTTTTCCCTGTTCTCTCGCATGAGGTTGTCTCTCTGTCTACTAGAATTCTAACCATACCTTACTTCCCAGCTCAAGCCTCACTAGTCCTTGAAGTCTTCCCCAGATTCTGGGTTCCATGGTGTCATTTCTCTATTTTTCTGAACTCCACTTTGACACTTATTGCTAGCTACCCTCAGAGTAGTTAGCACAAGATGACTTTCCATTTGTTTAATGATTCATAGTTTGGTGCAACCAGCTTGACTGAAAAGTCTTTGAGAACAGGGAGCATGACATATTATCTTTGTATTTCTCACAGCACCTTGCTAAGGTGCTATTTTAGTTTGTTAAATCCTGCTGAAATGCAATATACTAGAAATGGAACAGTTTTTAGAAAGGAAGTTTATTAAGTTACAAGTTTACAGTTATAGGGCCATAAAATTGTCCAAACTAAGGAATTCAGAGAAAGATACCTTGACTCAAGAAAAGGCCGATGAGATTCAAGGTTTTACTCTCGGCTGGGAAGGCACTTGGTGGCATCTGCTGGCTTTTTGTTTCAAACAGCTTCCCTGGGGGCATTTTCTTTCTGCATCTCCAAACTTCTCTGTGTCAGCTCTGAAGCTTTTTCCAAAATGGGTCCTTCCTAAAGGACTCTGGTAAGTGACCCTCCTTGAATGGATGGAGACACATTTCCATGGAAACCACCTAATCAAAAATTCCCACCCATGGGAAAAAAGTAATCAAAAGATCTCATCCAACAATATATATATATATATTTTTTCAATTTGCATATGGGCAGGAGGCACCAGGGATCGAACTCCAGACCTCCAGCACGGCAGGTCGGAGCCCTGCCTGCTGAGCCATGGCAGCCACCCATCACCCAACAATATTGAAACAGGATTAAAGAACATGGCTTTTCAGTGGTACACAGCAGTTTCAAACCAGCACAATACACATATTAGGTGCTCAAACAATTCTCATAGAATGATATACTAATACATTTATGAAACTATGAAGATAGATCTTATGGAAAAAAACTAGGTATTGAATAAGCTTTACTTAAGTCCTGTGTACTAAGAGTTAGGCAGGATAGAGGTGAAAATAGCTTTCCAATGTGACCCTTCAGCTTCTTTGTGATATAAATTTCTATATAACTTGAAGCAGTGTTTCCTGACCTTTCTTGAGTCATAAACTTCTTTGGCAGACTGATGAAACCTACAGATCCATCTCTACAATTGTGTTTTTAAATGTAAGAAATAAAATAAAATGCAAGTATGAAGGATAGCATTAGCACAAAGTTACTGAAATCTAAATAATTTGTAGTTAATTTATTAATTTATTAAAAGCAAGGTTTAACAGCATCCTACCATAATTTCAAAATAGTGATGAACATAAATAATATATCAGAATATCTGAACCAATAAGATTCTGAAAATAACTATGATCTCTACTGGTGAGAAAAACAAACATAAGCACTGATAATACTGCCAGGGCTTACTGACTATATTAAAAATGGGAGGAAATACTAGATTTCCTTTAGTGAAAATAAAGAAATAATTTTTCCTAGCCAGGTTCCCAGCCTCCCTGAATTCCATAGATGGACTTGGAGGGGACGATGCATCTCAGGTAAAGAAGCCTGGCTCTATCATCTTCTCTTATGGGGAAATTTCAGATTTAAAATTCAAAAATAGCTCTTAAGTTCCCTTTCATCCACGACATAAGATGCACAAACACAAATGACTTAAAACATTTTGATGTACTGAAGAAAAACAAAATTAATCATAGAAATGTATACTGAAATTAAGCACAGCAGGTAAATGAAAATCCTGTGTGGATTTCAAATGATACCACACATGAGTGCACTGACGCACAATGTCTTTCTATTTATGCTGCAAAGAGATCTTATTGGAAGCAATTATGTGTGCAAATGAGAAGTGGTAAACAGAGCCTAGAATTTAAAATATGTTTTGTCTTTTGCTATTTTATAAAGTTTGTATAAGTTTTGACTTCTTAGAGGCAGGACATAGCCTGGGATTTGGTCAGTCCCAGGACAGATAAGGGGAATACATTTAAAATGATCAAGAACCTTTATTTAGAATGGGAAAAGTTATAAGATTTATATAATCTGTTATAAGATTTTTCTAGTTCTGCTTTAAGTTACAGATCCACTTGAATCGGGTTCAAATGAGGATGTCTGGCAATGTATATGTAACACAGGGACCGAGTTCCAATTTAGAAACTGAAAGGCTGAAAGTGAGGGAACCAAGAAAGGGATCAAGGGGGAAAAATGTATATACTCTACAGTGGTTGGCCAGACTCCTTACTTCATAGACTTTCAAAGCAGCACTGTAGAATTTTTAAAGTCATGAAACTTGATCTTCATTCTGTAAAGTAAATCAGCTTTCCTAAGTGTCTTAGTTTCCAATCATGTTATGACAAATACCACACAATGGGTTGGCTTAAACTGAAATTTATTGGTTCATGGTTTTAGAGGCTAGAAGGCTTCCTTTCAACTAGGGAAAGTTGCATTCTGGCTGGCTGGCAATCCCACGTTTCCTTGGCTTTCCCATCATGTGGTGATGTTCTCTCCTTTGCCTTCTGCATTCTTTTGAATTATGGTTTCTTGCTCCTCCCTTTGGGTCAAATTTCTCTCTGGGTCGAATTTCTTCTACTTCTAAAGGACTTCAGTAACCTAGAATAGGCCCACCCTCATTCGGCTGAACCATCACTTAACTAAAATTAACATCTTCAAAAGCTCCTATTTATAATGGGCCCACATTACAGGAAGACATAATAAAATTACAAATATGTCTAAAGTAGGGTACATAATCAACCTACCCCTTTAAGACAAAGATACTTAGATAGACTTTTGATGATAAAAGCAGATTCCCTTCCTTTATCAGGAATGAGGTTGGTAACTCTATAACAAGCATATTTCTTCATGCCATACTGCCCAGAAGTGGTAAGAAGTACTTGAAAAGTCAAGAGAAAAGACCACTCAGTATGAGCTCAGTATAGATTTACCTCCAGAAATTGTGTAACCTGCAAGCGTGGGTGGAGAAAATGCCTCAGGGGCATTTGAAAGCCATAATTTCATGTGAACATATAGATGTAATTCAAAAACTAGGAATTAGTGGAAAGTGTGTAAATCTCCAAATAATCAAAGTTAGAGATGGTTTTAGATAGAAATAAGATACATACTGCTTTAATTAATTAATTAATTAACTAATCAGTTAAACCTAGTGAGTAGCAAACCTATGCCATCCACTCTATAAAAACTGAAACATGTTAGAAGATGCGTAGAGAATGGGTAAATAACTACATAAGCAAAGCTTCATATGACTTCTGTCATCTTGGAAGAGATAAGTAGAAAATAAAAAATATAAAGGAAATGTGAAAAGTGTTCTCGGGACATTTTTATCTGTGGGCAGTGATAGAATATTAGCTCTGTATCTCTGCTTTTAGAAGGCTGTGGTCAAATGTGCTGGTTTGAAAAGATTTATGCACCCTAGAAAAAACATGTTTTAATCCTAATCCATCTTGTGGGAGCAACGGTTTCTTCTAATACCTTCTCAGTACTATAGGTTGGAAATTTGATTAGGTTATCTGCATGGAGATGTGATTCAGTCAAGTGTGGGTATTAAACTCAATTAGATGTAAGACAGGTCTCCACCCATTCTACGTGGATCTTGATTAGTTTTCTGGAATCCTATAAAAAAGGAAACATTTTGGAGAAAGCTGGAGATTCTGAGAGAGCAGAGAATGCAGCAGAACATTGGAGCAGAAAGTCCACCAACCACCGCCATTTAAGAACAAGGGAAGAACCACAGATCCATGACAGAAGGAGAGAGAACTGCACAGTGACCTTTGGAGATGAAGAAGGAAAATGCCTCCCAGGAACTTCCATGAAAGAAGATCCCTAGAGAGAAAGCCAACAGACAATACCATGTTCACCATATGTCCTTCCAGCTGAAAGAGAAATGCTGAAACTCATCAGCCATCTTGAACCAAGGTATCTTTCCCTAGATGCCTTAAATTGGACATTTCTATACACTTCTTTTAATTGGGACATTTTCTCGGCCTTCGAACTGCAAACTAGCAACTTATAAAATTCCCCTTTTTAAAAGCCATTCCATTTCTGGTATATTGCATTCCAGCAGCTAACAAACTAGAACATCAAGTTATCTGGATAACTGAGTCTAGAAGAGAAGGTCAACAGCTATTAGGTTCTTTTTCAGCCGTGTTTTCTCTTCATTAAAGGAAATCATCCAGAGAGATTTTCTGGTTCATTTTGGTCTCCAAGCCAAAGCTAGTCTGAGCTGCGTTATCATTTTGAAAAAAAAACATTAATAATAAATTAGCAATATAATTCTACTCAAACTAGAAAGATCTTTTAAAATTATGAATCAGATCTTGTTCTTTCTCTGCTTAAAAACCCTTGCATGGTTTTCTATTACTTTTAAGAAAAGATCAAAAGCCTTACAGAGGTCTTCACGGTCTCTGGTCTTCCCTCACTCAAGAGCCCCTGCTCTTTTCACTTTATTTTTTCACTGACTGTCCTGAAAGTGTTCATCCCCCCTCCTGCCCTAGAACCCCCATGGCCTGTCCCTCCACTAGGAAATACCCTCAACATCATCTGCTCCCAGTTATTCCCACGTGTCCTTCAGATCTCAGTCTCAAATACTTTTCTTCAAGGAAGGAGGGAGGAGTGTGATTTCTAGAACATTCCCAGTACACATTAAATGACTCTTTTCACTCATATCTCTAGACACCATATAATACTTATCACGATTGTAACTAGACCATTAGTTTTGTAAATGCTGTTTTTGCCTTAACTTCAAACAGAAATGAGACAAAAGTTTCATATCAGGTGAAAAACAACAAAAAAAATGTAAACGTGGGTCAACATAATGTAGTATTCACAAAAGATGTAGAAAAGCATATATCCAATTAAGGGTTTAAACTATTGTGGTTATAGGGCAATGGGAGACATTTTTAATTTTGTGACATTCACTATTAATATTGTAAAATTAGGTTGGGCATCTTTTTTCCTCTTCAATTTTACATCTATGGTAATATTTTCCACCAACATGAAATAATGATACTATTGTGTCAAGCCAGAAGAAAGGCCTGCTTTTTGCAAATCTGATATCTGAAATCAGATAAGACTGGTTTCAATGTAGGTGCCATCCAGTATGAGATTTTTTTTATCATAAACGAATCTTTTTATCTCTGGGCCTTAGTTTTCCTTACTTTTAAAATTGTTGGAAAAAGTTTTAGAGCTGAGGAAATGAAATGTGTTAACACACATAAACCTAAAATACAGTGCCTATCATTTAGAAAATCCTCAAAACCACATAGCTCTTAATAGATGTTTGTTCTAGACTGGGAACATTGGAAGGCATTTGCTCACAGAGGCCAAAATTCTAATATGCAGGCATCTGGCTCATGGCTTTCCAAGGTAAGTTTCTGCATTCAGTTTATTTATGGAGATCCCTAGATTCTACCAGAAAAATCTGCTCTTATAAGTAATTTCTCAAATTTTAATGGGCAAAACAGACATAAAGCAAATATTTCCAGATTCCACCCACCTGTGGTTATGAATAAGATATCATTAACATTGTCTAGCTAAATATTGCTGGTTGTATCTCTCTGTTTGTTGACAAAGCTCCTTAGCACCCTTACAAAGCTTCTCTAATTATGTCTGGAAGTCTCTTGGGATCACTTTGTCTATAGTCAGAATCAAATCCACACCCATGTATGCTTTCTCCTGCCCTTACTGAGTATCCTTTCTATTGCCAATGTTTTTTCTGCCTTTTGGTGTTTCAGGATGTTCCTCCAGAGCTATGGAATCTACTCAGACACATTTTCTAACTTTTCCAATAGGGCACAGCTGAGAAGAAAAAAAGATTGGTCCAATCTCCATAGAAGACAGACTTTGTTCCTGGGTCCCAGTGGGACACAGTTGTCCCATTGTTCTGGTCTCACCTGTTTAGAACACCTGTTTAGAACCTTAGCTCTCTTTTCTCTTTCTTCCCTCACTCTCTGCCAAACAGTGAAACAAAAACAACACTCAAATCAAATATCTTCTCTTCATTAGCCTCCTTTCTTGACCAGGTTCACAGACTCTACAACCCACTCTCAGGTGACATCATGTGCCTTCCATGTCCCTAAAGGACAATGGAGGTTCTCTGTCACCCTTCTTTAGAACCTGCCCCCCTCCCCCAAGTTCAGGTCAATTCAGATATGGGAAAGGTAGTCACACTGTAAGGTGACAAGGCATACTGTTTTCAGATTTTCTTTTCCCTAATTTGGCTGTGCAAAGTGGACAGCTCTTGCATATTCACAAGAGCCATGTGCCTAATTTTCTAGTCCTAGAAAAATATTGTCATTCCTTTCAGAATGAAAAGGAGTTGGTGTTAAGTCTGTGATTAAAAATAAGTTTAAAGTAAACAGGTTTCTGGGGGAAGAATCCCATGGCTATGTAAAGGATGATAGTTAATTCTAAACATGGCGTACTTTAAAACTATTATGAGACAGTAATTTTAGCAGTTCTACAGATGATTAAAAAGCCATTTTCCTAAATATTCTCACTGGAGTTTTTTTTAAAAGAAAACATTTAATTGCTCCAATCAAGCATAACTACTTTCTGCTTGTGGTGCAATTTGTGTACTCTGATCACATGGCGTGTGGCTATTTGTCATAATTTTATAAGTGCATATTCCCCACTGTAGTGATTGACCAGCATTAATTGTGAATAATTCTGTTTATTAAAATACTGCAAACAGAGGAAAAATCAAGGCCTGTTGAACAGAGAAGGGAGGAAAGCCCATTTCGTAGACCTTGCCATACACGGATCTCAAGTTTCCCAAAACTTTATCAGTTACCTCTATTTGGAAGACATTTAAAAGTGATACAAGCAAGTGTCAAGAAAACAGCTTTTTAAGATTTCTCCATAAAAAAAAATCAACTGCATGCACCTGAACCTGATGCTTTCTCTGCTTCAGGTAGCAATTACTCTATGCACCTCAAACCAGCTTTACTTTTAAATATTGAAGCCTGCTGCAACCCTTCTCTGTGTCGTGTAGGTTAAACCATACTGACAGGAAACTGGAAACTACCTAAGGATTGTCCCAAAGGGACTATTTCAAAATATAGTAATACCATTATCTCATTAGGGAACACTGATTTTGCAGTATGCTAACAGCTCACAAGATATAATATGTAGAAGCAGCATCTATTTTAGTAGCTTAAAAAGCTCCTCAATATGAATAAGTTGCGTAAATAAGTACTAAAATAATCCAGGTTTATTTAGAAGGGAGAAGAATTCTGGACAATGTGAGCAGGGTGCTGTGCTAATCATAAACATCTGTAATCAGCTGTCTCTAATAGTTTATCTAATGTTTTGGTATAATAAAAACACATAACATCTACACTTCACATGGAATTGCCTCCAGCACCTCCATTCCATTTGGGTGAAGCCTTTTGTCTGCTCCTCCTAACTTTGGCCTCTGCTCTCTCTGCTTCTATATATGGAATACACCCTTGCTCTGCAGACTCTCTCACCCATTATTCAACCAGTTCCTGAATTTCTACCACTTTCTCCATGAAGCCTTTAATAAATCAATCCAGAGGGGCTCACAGAACACTTATAACCTTCTTGATGAAGGGGAAGGGAGAGAACAGCTGTTCTCTGCCAGGCAACATATCACAGACATGCCTCAGACCAATAAATGCCAGATCTCCAATTGCACCTTCATAAATATCTCATTCACATGCATGCACACCTCAGAGATAGCGTTTTTGGTTGTAGACCAGTACAATAAAGCGAATATCCCAATAAAATGAGTCATGCAAATTTTGTGATTTCCCACTGCATGTAAAAGTTATGTGTAGAGGACTTGAGGAAGATGGTGGAACAGGAAAGGCTGAGTTCACCCCTGCTCTGTAGAACAAGTAGATAAGTGACAGAAAAACAACCGAGACAGCGGTTCCAGGGTGCAAGTGACCAGAGAGGGCCTTCTCCTTTATGTAGAGAGGGTGGGTCAAAAGTGGATAAATTACAATTGAGAGGACAGGGTGAGTTGATCTGTACCTGGGGTGGACTGCAACATGTAAGCAGGATTGGAAGCCGAAGGAGAGCCACACTCCTATACTTCCAACTTGAGAGATCTTTCCTCTCAGCTCCGCAGCTGGGAGCACCAGTGGGGAACCTGGAAGCCAGCAGACCTGGTATACCTAAGAATGGAGACCTTGCAGAACACAGTGTCTACTCCCCATCCCTGGGGTAGGCTGCTGTGGGTACCTGATTTTTGCTGAGACTGGGGCCCCTTCCCTTGGGAGGAAGGGAAACACAGAGATGAGCGTCTCTGACAATGATGAGTGAAAGAGACTCCCTGAGTCCTCCTCCTTCTATCTTTTTGCCACAGAGGCCTGGAGCACTCACCTAAAATATTTTGCTTATCATTTAGAAAATCCCCCAAACCATTTAGCTCTTAATTGATAATTGTCTAGATTGGGGACATTGGAAGGCATTTATTCATAGTGGCCAAAATTCTGATATGTAGGCATCTGGCTCATGGTTTTGCAAACTAAGTTTCTGCGTTCTTCCAGAAATTGAATGATCCGTATTCAATGTTGAGAGATTGAAAGCCTGTCCCCTGAGACTGGGAATGAGAGAAGGATATCCTCTGTCACCATTATTCTTCAACATTGTGCTGGAAGTTCTAGCTAGAGCAGTCAGGCAAGAAAAAGAAACAAAAGGCCCACAAATCAGAAAGGAAGTAGTAAACCTTCATTATTTGCAGATGGTATAATCCTATACTTGGAAAATCCTGAGAAATCTATGACAAAGCTACTTGAGCTAATAAACAAATTCAGCAAAGTGGCAGGATACAAGATTAACATGCAAAAATCAATTATGTTTCTATACACAAATAATGACCTAACTAATAGGGAATAATTGAGAAAAGAATTCCATTCACAATAACAACTAAAAGAAACAATTACCTTGGAATAAACTTAACTGAGAATGTAAAGGACTTGTACATAGAAAACTACATAACACTGCTAAAAGAAATCAAAGGTCTAAATAGGTGGAAAGACATTCTGTGTTCATGAACAAGAAAGCTGAATATCATTAAGATGTCAATTCTACCCAAATTGATCTGCAGATTCAACACAATACAACCTACTAAAAATTCAATAACTTACTGTGAAGACTAGGAAAAGCTAGTTATCAAATTTATTTGGGAAAAAAGGGGGGCTCAGCCAAAAACTACTAAAAAAAGAAGATTGAAGTGAAAGGCCTTAAATTTCCCAATTTTAAAGCTTATTATAAAGCCACAGTGGTCAAAATAACATGGTATTGGCACAAAGACAGTCATATTAATTAATGGAATCAAATTGAGGCTCAGAAACAGAACTTTGATCTTCAACAAGGCCCCCAAATCCACTAAACTGGGACTGAATAGTCTTTTCAATAAACAAGTCTAGGAAAACTGGATATCAATAGCCAAATGAATGAAAAAGAAACCCCTACCTTATACCCTAAACAAAAATGAACTCAAAGGGAATCAGAGATGCATATATAAAAGCCAGCACTATACATCTTCTAGAAGAAAATATTGGTAAGATCTTCAATACCCAGTAGTAGGAGGTAGCTTCTTAGACCTTACACCTAAAGCACAAGCAACAAAACAAAAAATAGATAAATGGGAACTCCTCAAAATCAAATGTTTCTGTGCTTCAAAGGATTTGTCATAAAGGTGAAGAGGAAGTCAACTCAATGTGAGAAACTATTTGGAAATCATATATCTAATAAATGTTAGATGTCCAGTAAACAAAGAAATCATACAATGCAACAGCAAAAGAACAAAAATCCATTTCTATAATGGGCCAAAGATATGAATAGACATTTTTCTGAAGAGCAAATGCAAATGGCCAAAAAGCACATGAAAAGATTTTCATCTTTTTTAGCTATAAGGAAAATCAACTCAAAACCACAATGAGATATCATTTCACACTTATAAGAATTGCTGAAACAGGAAACTACAAATGTTGGAGAGGATGTAGAGATATTCGAACATGTGTGTACTGCTGGTAGAATTGTATAATGGTACAGCTACTGTGGAAGACTGTTTAGTGGTTCTTCAGAAAACTAAATATCAAGTTGCCCCATGACCCAGCAATACCAATATTAGGTATATACCCAGAAGAGCTGAAATTAGTGTCACAAACAGACATTTGCACACTGATGTTCATAGTATTATTCACAATTGCAAAAAGATGAAAACAATACAAATGCCCACCAACACAGGAATGGATAAACAAAATGTGGTATATACATATAATGGAATATAATGTAGCAATAAGAAGAAATAAGGTCCTGAAGCATATGAGAACATGGATGAAACTTGAGGACATAATGCTGAACAAAATAAGCCAGACACAAAAGAGTAGACAGTGTATGATTTCACAATTATGAACCCCCTTGAAAATGTAAACTCAGAGTCTTAAAATGTAGAATATAGGGGACCGAGAGAGACAGGAGCTAGAGAAAGGGAACGGTTACCTAATAGGTACAGATCATTTAATGAGGTTGAATTTAGAAGTATTGGAATGAATAGCGGTGATGGTAGTTCACTAGTGGGTTTATGAGTAAATTTACCATATTGAAAGTGAACATGACTGAAATGGGTTGTTTAGAGCCACGTACCTCAACAATTAATACTACCAACATAAATAAGTTCTTGCATGAACTACTTCAAAAATATGACACTGTACAAACAGTAAATAGTAGAAGAGTATATGGGAAAAACTGCATATTGAATGCTATGGTCTATCTGTTATTTTTCTCTTTGGAGCAATGAAAATTGTCTAAAATTGAGAATGATGGTTGATTATACCTCCTAAGTGAGGATACTGTGAAGCATTGCTTATTTTGGATAGAATGTATGCTAGATGAATATATCACAACAAAATCTGCAGATACATTGTAAATAAATAAATGGAAAGATTCCAATGCTATAGAAAATGTGGAGAGAAAGGTGTTGGTAGCGTTGCAGAGTGCAACAGCCCCTCTTGGGGATAATATAGTAGATCCACAGGAGGATACATATAGGGTTGCCATATGATTAGGCAATCATCTTACTGAGAATACACTCAAAAGAACTGAAAGCAGGGAGTCAGACATTTGTACAGTGATGTTTATGGTGACGTTATTCATGACACCCAAATGGGTGAAGGTGGCTGAAGGGTACATAGACTGAGAAGCAGAAGGGCGAACTGTGGTATATACATATGATGGAATATTATATGATATGTAATGAAAGGAATGAAATCATGAGGCAAGCAGTGGGGTGAAGCAACAATGAGGATGCCTATTGAGTAAAATAAGCCAGAAGCAAAAGGAGAACTATTATATGGTGTCTTTTAGAAAATGCGTATAAGAAAATTGGGGCCTAGATTGTAAGCTCTTACAGCAATGACATTTATTCCTGAGCTTCAAGTGTTATTTATAAATTCTGAGATGCTCTGCCATATGTGTGCAACCTGGTATTTTCCTGGCACTTTGGGTACCTGTGAGACACTAAGACTTAGAGCTGAAGGTAAGTATTCCTACATATGGCAACTGTTGAAGAAGCAGAAAAAGAGATCAGGCTTCAATGAGAGATAAGAACAAAGCTAATTGGGTTGGGACTACGGTAAATCAGAATACAGTGTAAAGGATGATATTGTCTGTATTGCAGAACTTCACCTTCCATATGAGACCAAAGAAAGAGAAGTTTATTTTGTTGAAAACCTAAACTTTCTATAACACACAATATAAACTATCCTGGCTGGCCCATTCAGTTAAACAACCTAAACACATGGAGCCTAGAATTGGGAATGAGCTCTTGCAATTCTGTATAGCTTAATGTAACACCCAGGCACATTCCAGAATATGTTGGCAGATAATTTAAAAGTATTGGCACAATCCCTTGAGGGACTGGAGAAAAACATGGAACTATTAAACTTTCCCTTCTGGGAAATCCCGATATTCTTTCAATCATCAAGGACTCCCAAGTTAATAGGCCAAACCCTCGATCTTAAGACTTGCTCTTAGGAAACATATCTAAAACAGAGAAGCTAAATTTATCTATTAAAATGCCTAAAAGTTACTTCCAGAGAGCCTCGTTTGTTGCTTAAAGCCCAACTTTGAAAGTGTGCTGGTTTGAAGCTATTATGAAAACCCCAGAAAAGCCATGTTTTAATCCTGATCCAGTCTTGTGGGGGCAGCCATTTCTTTTAATCCTGATTCAAAATCATATGGTGGGAAATTTGATGAGATTATGTCCACAGAGATGTGGCATGCCCAATTGTGGGTGCGACCTTTTGATTACATGGAGAAGTGACCCATTAATACCCATTTTTTAAGTGTTTTTTAAAAAAATCTGTGTTTACATTGTCCTGTAGTTTTTTAAGTGTGCAATAGTATTATGTTGAAAAAAAAACATATAAACTTTAATTAAAATGTGACACAGAGACATGAAGCAAATACTTGCCATTGGAAAAATGGTATTGATAGGCCTGGTCAAAGCAGGTCTGCCACAAATCTTCAATTAGTAAGAAATGTAATATCTACAAAGCACCATAAAGCAAAGCACAATAAAATGAAGTATGCCTTGTAATTTACATATTTGTCAACATTTTCTTTGTTTCTGTATTCATTGACATTTTCTTATTTTCCAAATCATATCAGTGAGTATACAGTCATTCCTTATGATCTCCAAGGCACTTCTATCCAGTTTGGATCTTACCAGGTTTAGATATAAATTTCCATGGTACCTTGGGCTAAACAGGTTTATATCAAATGTTTATCAAAACACTACTGTTTTTACCTACACCATCATTCATAAAACCAAAATTGCCCTAGACTTTGTTTTGGTTTGCTAAAGCTGCCAGGTCACAATATACCAGAAATGGAATGGCTTTTAAAAAGATAATTTATTAAGTTGCAAGTTCACAGTTCAAAGGCCATGAAAATATCCAAATGAAGGCAAGGCTATAAAAATGTCTAAACTAAGAAATCCATGGAAAGATACCTCGACTCAAGAAGAGTTTTTCTTTCAGCAGGAAAGGTACATGGCAACATCTACTAGCTTTCTCTCCAGACTTCTTCAGTGGCTTCCCTGGGGCATTTTCTTTACACATCTCCAAAGGTCTTTGGCTATGTGGGCTCTATCAGTTCTAAAGCTTTTTCCAAGAATGGTTCCCTGTTACAGGGTTCAACAAGTAACCTCACCTTGTTGGGTGGTGTATTAGGGTTCTCTAGAGAAACAGAATCAACAGGGAACACTTGCAAATATAAAATTTATAAAAGTATTTCATGTGACCACGGAAACGCAGAGTCCAAAATCCACAGGGCAGGCTGTGAAGCCAATGATTCCGATGGAGGGTCTGGACGAATTCCACAGGAGAGGCTTGCTGGCCGAAGAAGGAAGAGAGCCTGTTTCTTCTGAATCCTCCTTAAAAAGGCTTCCTGTGATTAGATTGAGTATCACTCATTACAGAAGACACTCCCCTTAGCTGATTACAGCTGTGGATGAAGCTGACGTGATCATGATCTAATTCTATGAAATGTCCACACTTCAAGAGACAGGCCAGCACTTGCCCAACCAGACAAATAGGTACCACCACTTGACCAAGTTGACACATGAAGCTAACCATGACAGCTTCCTTGTCAACTTGGCAGCTATATATATCACCTTAAACCATACCTAATTTCTAAATAAAGAAAACATTAAAACACACATTTTTTTCTTTCACCTGACAATACTCAACTCTCCTGCATATAACTGGACGTATATATATATGTCCAGCATATAAATGCATATAACTGGAAACACAGTAACTTTCTCCAGAAGAGGGTGCAAGTCCTTGGGTAATATTCATTCTTAAACTTGATATCTTACAACTTAAATAGTATAACAGGAACAAAATAACATCACAGTCCTCATTTCTGTAACTGATTACGTGGTCATAGTTCATATTTATCACTACCTTTTCCCACTACCCATTCCATGTTCCCTTTACCCTCAGCAAGCACTTCAGCTGGCCATGGTTCTTTACCTGGTGGGGTGACCCAAATCCTCATTCCTGAAGTTTCAGACCCATTGGTAGTCCTGCCTGGATTGGGTTGTTGCAGTTTTCCATTGATTTTAATCACAGGGCATGGTAGCACTAAAAGACACCCTAGGGGATCTCCTATATTCCAAGAAAACTCTTCTTTACCCCCATCGTATAGTTGCAGTCCTATTTCCCCCTGATAGTCAGGGTCAATCACTCCAGACAATAATGCAATCCCCTTCTTGGCTTGTTGATCCAGGGGCATGAGTAGCCCAAAGTGACCAGGTGGCAGTCTTAGATTCCAGTTCAATGGAATCATTGTTGTTTCTCCTGGTGGAAACACCCCTCCTGGCTGATTACAAATGGAATCAGCTGTGGATGCAGTTGACGTGATCATGATTTAATTCTATGAAATGTCCTCATTGCAACAGACAGGCCAGCACTTGCCCAACCAGACAAACAGGTACCACCACTTGGCCAAGGTGACACATGAAGCTGACCATGACAGGTGGAGACACATCTCCATGGAAATAATTATAAAGATCCCACCCAGCAATATTGAATGAAGATTAAAAGACATGGCTTTTCTAGGGTAGACAATAATTTCAAGCCAGCACATTCTACCCTTTGGACCCCAAAAGACATGTTTTTTTCCAAATTCAAATTGTATTTATTTCATATCAATATCAGAAGGACTTAAACCATTTCAGTAACAATATGAATAGAATACAAAGCCAAGCCAAAAACAGTACAAAATCTCAACAAATTCAGGTACAGGAATGGTCACTCTTAAGGCAAAATTTTCCTCTGGATCTACACTTGTAAAACTCAGAACAAATTATCTGCTGCCAACATACAAAGGAGGAACAGTCATAGGATGCATGTTTCCATTTCCAAAGGGAGAAATTGGAAGGTACACAGGGGTCACTGTACCCATACAGTTCCTAAAACCTGCAGGGAAAACTCCATTAAATTTTAAAGTCTGAGTCATTTATCCTCAGGGTTTTAGAAAGTGGCAGTCCCACCCTTTCCAAGGGCCTATGCAGTGGCCTGGATCTCTCAAATGCAACTTAGGGGGACACTAGGGAGATCACCTTTTTCTTAGCTCCAGCCTCTCCAAACATTGGATTGCACCCCAGCTCTCTGCCATCTCCAAGGCACACACTCAACTCCTCCAGAGCAATGGGGTGGCATCCAGCCTCTCCCTAATCCCCAAGGAATGCAATGTGCTCCACCCTCTCCAAAGCCTGAGGTGACACAACTTTTCCTGAGCAACTAGATAGAAGGCCCATCCTCTGCCTTCATAGAAAGTTTACCCACTCCAAGAGCTTGGCTGGGTCCACTCTCCTGGCCAGAGGTTTCCTTAGCTTCCAGAGTTCTGCCTCTGAAATTATTTTTTCCTCCAATTTGTCCCTTTTCTGTCTCTTTTGGTCCAGACTAGCAATGGTTCCATTTATACAGATCCCACAACACTCTGGTTTTCTATGCAATATGCTGGGATCTTGCCTGTCAGACAAAAGGACTTTCCACAAATCCTTTCTGGAAAACTCCATTTCCAATCCTTGCTTGTCCTGTAATGGCTGAGTGCTTCCATGTTTGGTGAAATCCCCATGTGAGGCACTATTCCCTGGGGTCTCCTTTCTGGAAGCTCAGAATTTTCCAGGTCATCAATTTTTGGTTTTATTGTTCCCAAGAGTTCCATCATCAGCTCCTCTCTTTCCTTTTGCATTTTACTATAAGCTACAAGGGAAATCCATGCTGCCTTTTCCACATTTATCTTGGAAATTTCCTTAGCTAAGTATCCTGAGTTGCAGCCTTTAAATTCTAACTTCCATCTTATAGATGTACACAATTTTGCAAGATTCTGTATCACTTTAAAACAAGGGTTGCCTTCCTTCCAGTTTGCAATAACATGTGCATCATTTCGGCCTTAAGACTTATTACCTTTAGAGTCAACATTTATACCAACGGTCTCTTCAAAGCATTCTAGGCCTTCTCTATCAAGATCCTCACAGCTCTTCCAGAATCTTCCCCTTATCCATTTAAAAAACTGTTCCAAAGTGTTTGGTATTTACAAACCACAACAGAACCTCACTTCTCTAGTACCTAAATCTGTTTTGGTTTGAAAGCTGCCAGATTGTGATATACCACAACTAAAATGGTATTTACAAAAGAGGAATTTAATGAGTTACATGTATTAATGAGTTACAGGGATCAAATTAAGGCACCAACAGGTTATAGGTTATATTCACTAAGTCCAATAGGTCTAGAACACCTCTGTCAGTTAGTAAACAACATGGATGACATCTGCTAGTCCCTTGCTCCTGGGTTCTGTTGCTTTCAGCTTCTGTTCCTCACTTGGCTTCTCTGGGGCTATCTTTCATCTCTTGGCTTACCATGGCTCTCTCTAAGTTCTGGCTTGCTTAACATCACATGTTGACATCTGCTGGGCTCCAAGTATCTCCAAACATATGTGTCTCTGTTCTCCAAGTATCGGCATCTGTGTCAACTCTGCTCTGAAGTTTCTATCAGCTCTCTCTCTGTAGGCTCTGTCATTTTCTGAGGTTTCTCCAAAATGTTTCCCTTTTTAAAGGATTTCAGTAAACTAATCAAGACCCCCCCGAAATGGGTGGAGACACATCTCCATGGAAACTCTCTAATAAAAAGTTACCACCCACAATTGGGTGGGTCACATTTTCATGGAAACAATAAAAAGTTCCCATTCTGCAATATTGAATGAAGATTAAAGGACATAGCTTTTCTAGGGTACATAGTTGTTTCAAATCAGCACAGGCTTGGAATAGGCAAAGAACAGTACTGAAGACCTCATGGATTTTGCTAATTGTTCTCACTTACCTTAACATATATAGGACATCATAGTGTCCTTTCCTTTTTGTTTATATATGAACTAAAGGAAAAGAGATGTTTCAAATTGAAGAATTATTTCAATTAATTGTGTAAACTGAGATTGAAAAATTGTATAAAAATATATAATTGTATGTTGTGTAGTTCCTTCCCCACAATTTATTTGCAAAACATATTTAGTCAGATGTGATTAGGACAGGGTCTTTGTCCTGACAAAAAGGGTGACATTTTAAAAGTAGGTTTGGAGGAAGAGGTCTGTTGACAAGGTTATGTAATTGGGAAGAGTACAGGTTAAGATGTGAGGTTTCAGTTGAATATATATTGATCTCATGTTGCCTTGAAAGTTTCTTTATGGACAACCATACTTTTTCTAGGGGAAACTGAGTTTCATATATAAGCATAAAATAGGTAAGTTTACACTATAGTACAGGGATAACTGATTATACAAGCTATTTGCAAGTATTTCGAAAGAAATTTTGCCGATCTACTGGATTTCTCTAAGGCCTTCATTCTTGGTCCATTTAAGTCTGTACTTCATGATCATTGTATAAAATGGCAATGCATAGGTGAAAGTCAAATCTGCCTGACTCACATCAAGAGCTTCCCATAGGCTTTGCTACTATATTCAGGTTTCTTAGAATAGTATAGAAGGGCTTCTTCTATCTGACTGTACCAGCCACTGATCCATTCCTATCTCATATCCCACCTCAAGCAGAAGTTCTAGCTCTAATAAGCTATTTGTGGATACCTACAAATGCTACAAATTCCCACTCACATGCTCTTCATGGGGCACTTTTCTCTACCCCTTTACTCTTTCTTTCACTCAGAGAGTTCTTATTTTTGCTTTAAACCCAACTCTGGCATGCATCCACCAGAAGCTATCCTTCACTCTTCTTGGTTCACTTAGCTTCCCCCTCTGCTTTCCATAGCAGGCTTTACAGTTTCTTTCCACATTTGAAACATATTATATGTTTGAACGATGCCAAGAAAGAGGCCATTATCAATGATATATTTTAGCATTATGAGTATTACACTTGTTTTAGCTGTTTTCTTATGAAAGAAAAAATAACATTTTCGTTTCCTCTGGTAAATCTAAATATAGATCTGAATAAAATTCTAGCATCTCAAAGTGTCATCAAGACAATCCAATCTCAATTCTGAGCACTTCTACTGTTTACCAGGCTTTCCTTGAATGAACTAAAATCCATCTTCTTCAAAAGTCTGTATGTTGTCTCTAGGCTTCTTCTCCTTGAGATCAAAGAGAGCCAGTCTGATCCTATTCCACTTGACATTCCTTTGAAAGATGTTGCTATGATGTTTTCTAGGATCATGTCTTCTCCAAGCTTTTTTTCAACCTTGCCTGGGAAGGGAGAGTGTAGGAGAGGAGTGATTTTATTTAGGTTTTTCACTGAGGTTATCATCTTTCAGGGGCCTCTACAGTGTCTATTTTCCTTTTAAAGCATTACTCCAGACCTAAATAAAATGCCTCAGGAAGTTCCGGTTGGCACACAGAAGAGCAGATCCATCATCTCTAGATGCTCTGTTTCTGCCAATGTTACTATGATGCATATAATCTATATTAGTAATCATACCATTCTCTTACTACCTTAAGTACAGTAATTAACAAGAAAGCAGTCTCTTTTGTGTCCCTGTGTGGTTACATGGGCCTGGAAGTGTCATTAATCATGCTTTCCTATAGTCAACCCAAGATAGTGAGCATGAATGTGTTATGATGGATCAGCTAATCCCCACACTGCTCTTTCCCTGACAGCTAACACCTCTACCCCATTCCCTCATTCTCCACCCTACTTCTATTAGGCATTTCCCACCCACTCACATGGCGTTCTCGTTATTTCTACGTCATCCCATTTTTCTTCCTTCTTCACAATCTACAATTCAAACTCTCCACTCTTCATCCATGAAGTGCTTCCTACTTTCTCTGACATAATTCCTCCTATTCTGTCAACTATGTATTCAGTAACCAGGTCTTGAGTTCTATGTGTGTGCTAGGGATGGTTAATCTCAACCTGCCATAGATGCAAGGGGATGCCTTTATTTTACTAGATCAGATTAAGTCAACACATCAAAGGTGAATATATTTTGGGCAAATAGTGAGAGTCAGGCTGGGGCAAGGGTGCCAGTGATTAGAGGAAAGCTTGAATGGTAAACAGGGAAGTGGTTGAAGGAAAGCAATGACTGTGAGGAGAGAGTAATGGGATGAGAGAAGACAATGTCACTCTCCATCATACATGGCTCCTACCGGTCAAAAAGCAGGTCATAGGAACGGGGAAATGGGAGGATTTTACAATACAATGAGCATCATCTAACAGGTCAAATCTATTGGGTGTGTCCATAATTTGGAATTTTATGCAGCCATTAAAAACCAAGATTTCAAATAATTTTTAAAGTCATGAGATCACGTGCCCAGTATAAAATGAGAGAAAAAGAAGCATTAAACACTCTTATAAGATGATCCTAATTTTATAACTTGAAGTAAATGTAATAACATGCATAATACTTTCTGTTGTTTCCATAAATAAAAAGAGAAAAGAGTAGAAATTAGCCCGGATGTTAAAATTAGGGATACTTGTTATTCTCTTTATGAGTTTCTGTATTTTTTTCTTATTTTATACAATGTAAGACAAAATGCATTATTTTCCTGACCACAGAAAATAAACACTATTAAATATAAGATGGATTCAGTGACAAACTCAATTAATACCTAAAGAATTGAGCGATTTATATGTTTCTTAAGTTAGATATCACGTGGATCATGACGTGTAGAAATCGCATTCATAATTTCATTTCATGGTTTATTTTCTAGTATGTAAAATGTAACAGAATGTTGAACATAAGTAAATAAAAGTTATAGAAATATAACATTTAACTGCCCACCCAGATAGCCTTATGCAAGAAGCACCATTTTTACCTCTTTCTTCTCTCTTATAACACAACCAGATCATTCAAGCATACTTTTAAATAGCATATCTTGTATTTGAAAAGTTATTGAGTAATCAAACAGTGACCTTTAGTGCTCCACCACGAAATGCAATTCAGCTATGTATGGCATCCAAACTAATCAATATCCTATTATGATCACAGACGGGGTTTTTACAACCAAGACCCAGCAGCTAGAGTATCAGACAACACCTTTGTTTTCGCTGATGCTATTTGGTGACTTCGCATAGAAAGCCATTTTAAATAAGGACATCAAATCATTTCTCTCTTTTTTTTTTTAACTAGGAAAATAAACTTTTATGACTTTAAGAGAATAAGATTGCATTAGCCATCATTCATTTATACAGAATTATTCATTACGAAGAGTGAACATCTATGAACGTCCTTTCATTTTGCCTGTGCATTCTGACTGGATCTGTGAAGATGGGTATGTGTCAGATCATCAAAGGGTCAGTCTACAAGAATGTCAGTGGATATGCACATGCATAGCTGATTCGATTACTAGGCTGCACTAGCTGGCTATCTAACCAGTTATTAAGATCGCTTATTAGTTCATTAATAATGACCAAATCAGTTCTGTATATAAAAACAAATAGACTAGAAATGCTTATCAGATGCTTTAAAATCTGGCAGTTTTAGAAATGTAATCCAAGCAAAGAGTTGTCCATGGATTTTAGCTGAATGGGCTTCCAGGACAAAGTCAGATCTAATAGAGAAGATGGCACAGACTGGCTTGCAATAGGAATTAATTAAAACCTTTCACTGATGAGATCACCAAGGACAACTAATTTTAAGTATTTCTTTGAACACTGATGTACCCCCAAATTTACAGGGTTTCTTACATTGCATCTTCAAATTGGATAAGACCTGTTTTAGGGATTCACCACGAATAGACAAGTATCAGAATATAATTTAGGCAGTTTCATTTGAAAATCTGATATTAGTGTTTGGTACATTTAACTCAACAAATAAATATAAAAATTAGGGGGAGAAAAGAGGTAGAGGGTTACTACTACACCAAGAGCAAGATGCTTATTTTGGGGAAAATCTCATGCTACCATCTAAATGGACCAATACAATGAAACTACAAAAACTTGCACATCATTCATTAGGAACAACGGAACAATCATTGATTTGCAAAAGCATTGTTGGCTCTCCTAGCTACTAAATTAGTGCTAAGAAAACAGAAATCCCCATGACTCTTAAAATAATGTAGCATTTGAATGATACCATGTGAAATAAATAAACAACCCCAAAGCCTTTCTGATATTGAGGAACCCTATTTTTATCTTGTATATTTGTTGTGTTAGTATATGACCTCTGACCTTTTGTTACAATGAACTCTGAATGTTTTGGTTAGAAGCTTATTTGACGAAGAATGACCAAAGAAGTAAAACTATAAAACTATGTCACTCTGAATTTTAAGAGGTTTATCTTCTGTTTCTAGGTCCATTGCATCAAATGCATAAACTTCCCTAAAAGTACTTTGATCCCCTATCTCCCCTTTGAAGGAAGTTGCATATATCTCTCAGAGAGAATAAATAAAGGCTTGCCAATCTGAGTCCTTGAGGTTAAGGAAAAAAACCTAGAGGCAAAAGTGAAAATTCATATTGTAGACTATATTCCGAAATGCAACAGGCAATAACAACAAAAGCTAATAGTTATTGAGTGCTTGGTGTAGACCAGCCCCTGTCATAACTCCTTTATACATATTAGTATTTTTAAACAAATCTCCAAAACAACATTATGAGGTAGGTTCTGCTTTTACTCCCATATTTCAGATGAGGATACTAGGGTACAGGAAGGTTGACTAATTTACCCAACATTACATATGCAGGAAGTGCCTGAGCCAGGTTTGAAATAGAACAGTCCAAAGTTCTCCTGTTGACCACCATGGCCCCTCAGTTGCCCTCAGCACATTGCGTTCCCTCTGTTCAGGAACTACACAGCAAAGAGAAAACCACCTGCTCGTAGTTCGTGGCTCCTGTAGACAGGAATGATTTTCTCTCAAGGGATAATGATTCAAGGGGAAAAAGCTAACAGCAGCAAGTAGGGTTTAGATTTGACTACTTTTATCACAGTAGGGAAATCTAGTGCCCTCTAGAGGATGAAAGAGGAGATTATGGGCACTGGAAATTTTTATGACTATAAGCAGAAAAATTGCGTTAAGAAATTGTATGTGAGAAATGGGAGTTGGTATATGGGAGCTCTGTATTTTGTGCATGGTCTTTCTGTAAATCTGTAACTTCTTTAATTAAAAAAAAGAACAAGCAACAAATGAAGGAAATAAGGATATGTTTGAAAAATTACCTTTAATAGTAATTTTTTTGGGCAAATTTATTTATCTGCCTGTAATGTGGAAAGAAAGTTCTTGATGTTGAGCAAATGAAGCGCAGCCAAGATGATAAAATAAAAATATGAAATGTTAAAATGTGTAGAGTAAAATATTAAAATGCCAAGAACGGTCACTGGTGGTACAACTTTCACAGCTGTATGACCTGAAGAGACCAAAAATTTGCACGCGCATATTAAAGATAAGGGAAGTAGTGGAAGAACCCTTGGTCTTTTGCAGAGAGACTTGGCATCACTCCAACTAACATGAATTCAGGTCATTTTCACAACACATGAAACTGTATATCCAGCACCAAAACAATCCTGTTTTGGAAGGAATCTTGTTTCCTCAAACCAGCATTTTGTGGATGCTGACAATAAAGAGAATATTTATCCCTAAGGTAAAAAAACATACATTACTAATATTTTAAGTAATTGGTATTCATTAAATACGTGATAAATTCAGGAATGAATTCTGGTTCTAGTTATGCTATAAAGGTCAAATATTCTTTAGTTCTTTTTTTCTTAAGTGTTGTCTAACTTCTCACCCATCTTTGTTGTACTAATGAAATGAAGATATCCATCACGATGTAACTGTGAACTGGGGGGATCTAAATTACCTTCATCTGGCACCATTCCAATATACTATAAATGAGGTAATTGTCCTTGACTATAAAATTTGCATTTTCAAGACTTAATTGCCATCATTACATCTTTTTGTAATTCTATTAATTTAACTGAATGGAGCATTTGGTTTTATGGTGAAAAATTTGCATTAGCACATTGTACATCTAAATAGAATTTTAATATTTTTTTTTGTCAAAAGCCCTGTACAGTTATCCCAAAGGAGCTAAATAATTTCTCAAGAAAAAGCAAGATGCTGTCAACAAGCCGATTTTACCTTCAGTGATCATTAACAGACATTCAAGTCACTCGGCAAACGCTTCACTTTGGGATTTGAGAAAGCACAAGGCCACGAACTCCTTGGATTCCTCCTACTTAATTATTAACAGGAAATCTATTAGCCATAGCCAAGTCATGACTGGGTACACTTTTCTGTGATCTTCCTGCCTTTGGATGTGTTTCCCACTTCTCCTCAGTGAATGGGACATTCTATGTTTGGGTGTGTTTTGGGTCTGTTGGAACATACTGTCCTCACCTCCCTTTCCCCTCCTGAATGTTTACATGCCTAATCTTCCAGCCAGAGTTCATAACACAGGCTGGTTAGTAAATTGCTATAATTCTTCTCTCATGCTGTAGAATATAATTGAGAAAGCTTTTCACCTTACCCTTTAGAATCTTTTTGGTCATTTTGCAAATAATTGGCAAGTTTCTAAGTAAATTTGAATTTGAATGTAGAACTGTGCTGGTTTGAAGCTGTTATCTACCCTCAAAAAGCCATGTTCTTTTAATCCAACCTTGTGGGGGCAGACCAATTGTTGGGTGGTGTTCTAGTTTGCTGGTGGCCGGAATGCAATATACCAGAAACAGAATGGCTTTTAAAAAGGGGAATTTAATAAGCTGCTAGTTTATAGCTCCAAAGCTGAGAAAAATGTCCCAATTACAACAAGTCTATAGAAATGTCCAATCAAAGGCATCTGGGGAAAGATATCTTGGTTCAAGGCCGACGATGTTCAACATTTCTCTCTCAGCTGGAAGGGCATGTAGCGAACAAGGCGGCGTCTGCTGGCTTTCTCGTGGCTCTACCAAAAGGGACTCTCTCCAAAATATTTCCTCTTTTAAAGGATTCCAGCAAGCAACGCCACCTTCAGTGGGTGGAGACACACCTCCATGGAAATCATCTAATCAAAAGTTACCACCCACAATTGGGTGGGTCACATCTTCATGGAAACAATCAAAATGCTCCCACCCAGAAATATTGAATGAGGATTAAAGGGCATGGCTTTTCTGGGGTCCACCACCGGCCTTGAACCCTGGGCCTCCAGGAAGGGAGACCCCAGAGAATAATGCCCCACATGAGGTCTTGGTAAAATGTGGAACCACTCAGCCATTTCAGAGGAAGCCAGGATCGGACATGGAGTTATCTGGGAAAGATTTGTGGAAACTCCTTATGTCTGATGGGCATGATCCAAGGCTACTGCATAGAAAGCCAATGAGAGTGCTGTGGGACCTGTATGAACAGAGTTGCTGCCAGTCTGGACTGAGGGGTTCAGAGAAGGGACACACTGGAGGAAAAACAACTTCAGAGGCAAAACCATGGAGGCTGAGGTCTGAAGTCAAGAAGCCTCGGGCCAGGATAGTGGACCCACCCAAGCCTGTGGAGAGGGTGAGTTTGCCCCAAAGGCAGAGAATGGGCCTTACACCTGGTTGCAGTGGAAGAGTCATGCCACCTCAGGCCTTGGAGAGGGTGAAGCACATTTCTTGGGGTTTGGGGAGAGCCTGGCTGCCACCACATGGAGGGGTTGAGCATGTGCCCCGGAGATGGCAGAGAGCCCAGGTGCAGCCCCGATGCTTGGAGAGGGTGGAGCATAGAAAAAGGTGGTTTCCCCAATGTCCCCCAAGGTTGCGTTTGGAGAGAGGCAGGCCTCTGCATAGGCCCTTGGAAAGAGTGAGAATGCCGCTTTCAGAAGCCCCAGAGATAAAGGATTCTTAGACTTTGAAATTTAACGAAATTTGCCCTGCAGGTTTTCAAAACTGTATAGGTCTGGTGACCACTGTGTTCCTTCCTCCCTATGGAAATGTGCATATGTATCTTATGAATGTTCCTCCTTTGTATGTTGGCAGCAAATAACTTGTTATGAGTTTTCAAAGGTCCAGAGTAAATGGAGAAAATTTTGCCTTAGCTGACTTGATGAGATTTTATACTGTCTCTAATTTTGTATTTCATTTGTATCGCTACCGAAAGATTTACGGTTTTCTGATATTGTTATGGAATGAATGTATTTTGCATGTGGAAAGAGCATGTCTTTTGGGGGTTCAAAGGGTGGAATGTGCCAGTTTGAATCTGTGGTGGACCCCAGAAAAGCCATGCCCTTTAATCCTCAATCAGTATTGCTGGGTGGGAGCATTTTGATTGTTTCCATGAAGATGTGACCCACCCAATTGTGGGTGATAACTTTTGATTAAATGATTTCCATGGAGGTGTGTCTTCACCCACTGAAGGTGGAGTTGCTTGCTGGAATCCTTTAAAAGAGGAAACATTTTGGAGAGAGTCCGTTTTGGTAGAGCCACAAGAAAACCAGCAGATGCCACCATGTTCGCCATGTGCCCTTCCAGCTGAGAGAGAAATGTTGAATGTCATCGGCCTTCTTGAGTCAAGGTATCTTTCCCCAGATGCCTTTGATTGGGCATTTCTATAGACTTGTAATTGGGACTTTTTCTCAGCCTTGGAACTGTAAACTAGCAACTTATTAAATTCCCCTTTCTAAAAGCCACTCTGTTTCTGGTATATTGCATTCCATCAGCTAGCAAACTAGAACAGATTTAGCAAACTAGAACAGGTGGGATCTCTTGATTAGGTTCTTTCCATGGAGGTGGAACCCTGCCCATTCACTGTAAATCTTAATCCCTTCCTGGAACTCTTTATGAGACAGAACTCAGAGCTGACACAGAGAGCAGAGAGATGAAACCAAGACATAGATGTTTGGAGGTGCAGAAGAAAATGCCCCAGGAGACACCAGAAGCTGAGAGCCATTTGAAACCACAAACTGGGAGAGAAGGATGGCAGATATCACCATGTGTCTTCCTGTGACAAAGAAACCCCAGATGCAATCAGCCTTTCTTGAATGAAGGTATCCTCTTGTTGATACCTTAATTTGGACATTTTCACAGTTTTAGAATTATAACTTGCACCATAAAAAACCCCATCTATAAAAGCCAATCCATTTCTGTTATATTGCATTTGACAGCTTCAGCAAGCTAAAAAGATTTTGGTACCAGAGAAGTGGGGTGCTACTGAGTTTGCAAATACCAAACATGTTGGAGCAATTTTAAATGGATATGGGAAAGATTCTAGAAGAGTTATGAGAAGCATGAAAGGAAAGGCCTAGAATGTTTTGAAGAGACTAATCATAGAAATATGGACACTAAAGGTTCTAACAAAAAGGCTTTAGAAAGAAATAATGAATGTGTCATTGCAAACTGGAAGAAAGGTGACCCTTGTTTTAAAATAGTGGAGAAGTTGACAAAATTAAGTCCTGGTGTTGGATGGAAGGTAGACTTTGAAGGCAACGGCTCAGATAACTAGCTGAGGAAATTTCTAGACTAAATGTGGAAAATGCAGCCTGGTTTCTCCTTGCAACTTATAGTAAAGGAAAGGAATAAGCTGAGAACTGAACTCTTTGGTATAAGGAAACCAAAATTCATGCTCTGGAAAATTTGGGGCTTTCAGAAAGTGAGACCCAAAGAACAGTGCCCCAAGTGAGTATTTAACCAAACATGGAACCAGTCAGCCATTTCAGCACAAACCAGGATTGGAGATGGAGTTATCCAGAGAGAATTTGTGAAAGTCCTATTGTCTGATGGTTGTAATCCCTATATTACATGGTTGTAATCCCTGCATGGGAAACTGACAAGAGTGTTGCAGAATCTGCATAAATGGAACCACTCCCAGTCTGGACTAAAAGGGACAGAAAGGGGACAAATTGAAGGTTAAATTACTTTAGAGGTGGAACCAGGGAAACTAAGATCAGGTGCCAGGAATCCTTGGGCCAGGAGGGTAGAATCACCCATGCATGTAGAATGGTTGAATTTGCCCTGGATGCAGGGGGAAGGTTTTCCTTCTCTATGTTCAGGAAGAATTTTGCCACCTCAGGACTCAGAGAGGGTGAAGCACATTCACTGGGGATGGGGAAGAGCCTGGCCACCACCCCACTGTTCTGAAGGGGTTAAGCATGTGCCTTGGAGATGGTGGAGAGTCTGGATGTCACCCAGATGCTTGTGGAGGGTGGAGCCACGAACAGGATAATTTCCCTAGTGTTCCCCAGTGTTGCAGCCTACACCTCAGTGTTAGCAAAGAGCAGGGCCATCGCTTAAGTCCTTGGAAAGGGTGGCATGGCTTCTCTCTCAAGCCCCAAGGATAAATGATTCTCAGAACTTAAAATCTAATGAAGTTTGCTCTGCTGGTTTCTGGACTGTTTGGGCTCAGTGATCTCCAGATTCTTTCTAATTTCTTCCTGTGGCAATGGAAATGTTTATCCTATGACTGTCCTTCCTTTGTATATTGGAAGCAGATCACTTGTTCTAAGTTTTACAGTCCACAGCCAGAGGAGAATCTTTGCTTTAGGACAAACCATGCCAGTAACTTATTTTGATGAGATTTTGTACAGTTTTTGACTTGGTATAGCATTTAAAAAAAATTTTTTTTCTTGGTATTGTATTTGTATTGTTACTGAAATGACTTAAGGCTTTTGTGCTATTGTGATGGAATAATATGTATTTTGCATTTGGAAAGAACATGTCTTTTAGGGGTACAGAAGATGGAATGTGCTGGTCAGAAAAGTGGGTGTGCTGGTTTGAAGCTGTTCTGTACCCTAGAAAAGCCATGCTCTTTTAATCCAATCTTGTGGGGGCAGACATATTGTTGGGTGGGACCTCTTGCTTAGGTTATCTCCATAGGGATGTGAACCACCCAATTGTGGGTGAGACTTTTGATTAAGTTGTTTCCATGGAGATGTGGCCCCAGCCATTCAAGTTTGGTCTTAATCCTTTCCTGGAGCCCTTTATGAGAGAGAACTTCACAGCCAACACAGAGAGCAGAGAGATGAAACCAAGACGCAAATATTTGAAGATGCAGAAGGAAATGTCCCAGGAGATGCCAGAAGCTGAGAGAGCCATTTGAATTCAGAAGCCAGGAGAGGACAATAGACATTGCCATGTGCCTTCCCATGACAGAGAAACCCCAGATGCGATCAGCCTTTCTTGCATGAAGGTATCCTCATGTCAATGCCTTCATTTGAACATTTTCACAGCCTTAGAATTGTAACTTGTAACTTAATAAACCCCCTTTATAAAGTCCAATCCATTTCTAGCATTACATTCCAGCAGCTTTAGCAAACCCAGACAGGAACTTGCTGGCAGATTAACTAAAGCACTAGCCTAAATGAAGCTGTATGTAATTTCAGTTACTAAAATTGGCTTCTTATTTTACAATTTTTCCTCCCATTGGACCTTAGAAAACTACAAGTATTTTGGTTTTCAGGACAATGAAGTTGACTAAAAACCAAGGCAAAATTTCATACAATTTGAGAATGAGGAGTAAAAATTTAGAAGCACCCTTTGCTTTTGTTTTAAAAGATTTTGCAGCAATAGTGAAGTCCACTCATTTCACCTTTTGATCCCATTTACACTAGGAAAGATGACAAACATTTGCAGAAAGTGAACCTGGAAATATCATTAGGGGTACAAAGAGACCTAGGTCTAATCAATACCAAGCACTCATCTTGGAGATGAGTAATTAAAGTCTTGTGTGACTTAATTGAGGGCATACATTTACTTAGTCAGTGGCACAGCCAGAACTAAAAGCCAGCATTCTTGATTCCACTATGGACGTTTGTTACCACAACATATTTTCCCTCTGATACCAAAATGCGCTTTTCCTGAGGAAAATCACTATAGATGACAAATGATGCAGCAAGGCCTGGGAGGGCTTAAGGAGAGTCAGTTTATAGTAGTCCTGGATGCCAGAGTGAGTTCTCATTGGCCAATCTTGCCACCTCATGGATCTCCTCTATATATTCCAGACCCAACCCTTGAAGCCCAATAAATTGAGGGGTGTTATGTCGAGCCAACTATGAAGCTATTGTGTGTCACTGAGATTTCCCTATCCTCCAACTTTTCACACCCACGGATTCTACATGTGATATCATTTTGAATTCCTTCAAAGGCAGTTCATTGAAGGTGACAACTCCCACCTCGAGTATATTCAAGGTTTACTCATGAGAAACACAGGACAGTATCACATTATTGGAGCACACTGTAATGTCTATGCTTAGTGATGGAATCAGGTGTGAATAATATGTGAAAAAAGAATAAGATCCTAAAAATTAGCACGTCCAAAACATTATGGCCGTATCTATCCAAGTAGGCAATATGGGCCCTTTTGATTAAATTGAATCCATTACTTTAATCATAAAGCCTATTTAACCAATTATTAGTTAAACTAGCCAATTGATCTTTGATTAATATTTGCAAGAAGGATATTTCTTGCTCAAACAGGAAATGAATTTCTTTATCTCTGCCTTTTAGCCCTAATTTGTTCCCCACAATGGAATTAATCCTCACTTAGCATGCACCATGGTTTACATCCTTAATACACAACGATATTTTCAGCTCCCCATTTAGAGAAAGTCACATAAAAATAAACAACTTATTGAAACCCTGAGCTAAGTGAAGAGGCTGTGGGAACCTTGGGTACATGTCTCCCTCTGCCTCATTTCCACTGAACACCTCAACTCAAAGATATCTGAGCCAATTTCATAAACATCTTTTGAACCTCGGCTAGGTTCTAAGTACTGTGTTAAGTGCTGGCAAGTTAGAAATGAATGAAAGTCTGCTCCTTTCTCTTATCTTAATGGCTATACACCTTAGTTACCTGTTTCTCTTACGCTACCTTGAATTTTTTTCTTTTTAATTATTTTCTAACCCTCAAGCTGTTTCCTGAGGAAGCTAGGGTTTGAATGCATGCCTTATTCTTTATATTCTGAAGGTGTATCCTGCTTGTCCAGAATTATCCCCACAGTCACAGTATATTATTCATAGGATAGCACCTCCTTTCACTCACAAATGTGTACTGCTTTGGATGAACAATTCTGTCTGCAAAACATAGTGCTGGTCTATTGTTGGCTCAGAGAACTAATAGAGAAAGGCAGGAGGGGTCGAGCTTTCTATACTAAAATTTGCATTTCATATCTGCTCTAACACTGGTCAAATGCCAGTTTAACCCCTTAGCCTTCCCAGACCTTGGTCTTCTAATCTGTAAAGTGGGAAGAGTAACACCAACATTGCAGGGTTTCTGTAAAACAAAAAAGATCATATATGTGTGAAAGCAATTTGAATAAACTAAGCACTTTATAATAATGACTGTGTTTGATAACAATGATATAGACACTGTGGAGAGTCATAGATAATGAGAATGGAAGTATATTAAAGCTCATCCCATCTAAGCCCCTAATACTTAGGCCTGTTCTCCGCAAATCTTACTAAGTAGCTAGCCAAATATAATTGAACTATAAAAAGAAAAATATTGGTAATAATCTCAGCTATTATTTAAGGTGCCTGTACTACTTGCTATGCATTTAATTGGTGCTTTATATGCACTATTACTAATAGTCATCATTTTTTATTTTACATATGGAGAAACTGAGGTCCGGAGAGGTTAAATAATTTGTAATGGGCAGTTGCTAATGAATGGCTGAATAGGTTTTAAACTCAATAGCTAAAGCAATTTCCATTCTTCCCACTACCTGTACCTGAGGTATTGGCGCAGGTCCCATCACTGTACATTATTACAAGCACACACACACACACACACACACACACACACACACACACACACACACACACACACAGTTCTCTGTCTTAACCATAACTTGATTAATGGACGTCACCTTTACAAATTATCAAACAAACTTCTTTTGAAGGTTTCTTCCTGTAGTCACATTAACAAAATAGAGCAAAGGTAATTTCTGTAAAATTACTCCTTTTTAATATTTAGATCCATTTTTCATAATTGCTATTTATTATTGCCATTTAAGTTGTATTTTAATTTAAATAATCACCAAATAAGCATTATAATTAATTTTTGATTCGTAAGCACATGGCAACTTTTCATTAAACCAGAAGATTAACTATTATTTGCAAGTCCCTACTATTGTGCTAAACTCTTGGTCTCCATAATTTATTTTCCTTTTCAAAAATAACGTTCTTTTCTTTTATTCTCAATATCCTGTATCTGGCAACAATAATATTCTCTCTCCGGATTTCATTTTCTTTATTATGGATTTCAATTACTTTATTTAAATGTTAATATTGCCAGACTTTTATGTAAAAGTACAGTGACTTTGTGGAATTACTAAACACTTTTCTACATAAAGCATTTTTTTCTGAGTCTTAGAACAAAAGTCATAAATTATTACCAATACATGATACAGCATTGCATTTTATACTCTATTGGAAGAGGTTTTTTTAAAACCGAATATTGAAAGCATCTAATTCTGTTACCTCATCTCTTGGGAATCCAGTTGCTTTTATTCAGACATGGGGACCAATTCTATCAAAGAAAATCAAGTGAGTTCTGCTGTGAACAAACCCGCCGTGTACATCACTGCCAGTAACTGGGTCCAGGATTAGGTGACACCTTTTTGCTGGGGTATTCTGAAGATCAAATGCAAAAATATATATATTTTTTCATTTTTATTTTACTTTTTAATTTTTTTTGCAATAATATTTTGAAAGGCATTTACAAATGGAAAATTATGGAGGTTTTCCACAAATATTTAGTAGGTAATTTCTCTATGCCAGGAAAAAAAAATGCTAAAAGGAAGTCATTGTCATCATCTTCATCTCTGCCCTCGGGGAGCTTGAATTCTAGAAGGAGACACATCACACAGACCCTTTAGCAAGACTACTTGACTCTGTTTCCGCCTTATTTGGAGACCTCTACTACTTAGTTCTTGCCAAGGCTTACAAATCTGATATTTTAGCGTTACTCTCCAATGCCTTTTATTTTTTTCAGAATAAACTCAAGACAGGGTAAAGAGAAGCAAAGGGTTCAGTCATTTTGCTAAACTATAACTATGTAAAAAAATAATGGTTCACTAGCTAAAATTATTATATACTATGACACCAGGTGAGTTTCAAAGCTGTTGTGTACCCCAGAAAAGCCATGTTCTTTTAATCCAATCTTGTGGAACAGAGCTATTGTTGGATGGGATCTTTTAATTAGGTTGTTTCCTGGGAGATGTGACCCTACCGATTCAAGGTGGGTCTTAACCCCTCCCTGGAGCCCTTTATGAGAGAAAGCCAGAAATGTTTAAGAAAAGAAAACACCCCCAGAAGAAGCCAGAAGGACTCATAGGAGCTGAGAAACCCATTTGGAGACCAACCCAGGAGAGAAGGACAGCAGACATCACCACATGTCTTCCCATGTGACAAAGGAATCCCAGATGCCAGCCGCTTTTCCTGCAAGAAGGTTTCCTCTTATTAGTGCCTTAATTTGGACATTGTCACAGCCTTAGACTTGTAACTTATAACTTAATAAATTCCCCTGCAAAAGCCAATCCATTTCTGGTATATTGCATTCTGGAAGCTTTAGCAAACCTAAACACCAGGTTAAAAATCTCCCATGTCTATTTTTTGTTGTTTTTGCTCTTGAGGCCAAAAAATGTGGTTGCTGTTTTCAGAAGTGGTGGACTTGCCTAGTAGCTGGAAATATATTCTACTATCTAGGTTTAAAACTTGAATCTACTGCTTGTTAGCTGTGTGACCCAGAACAAATGATTTAGAAAGCATGTAGTAATAGCATCTACCTCATAGAGTTCTTGGGAAGAATAAATGAGGTAATTCACAAAAAGCTGTCAGAACAATGACTGGTATATAATACATGCTCAATAAATGTTGGTTATTCTTGTATCCAGCATCTGGGGCAGGACTGGTTACTTTGTTGGCACCCAATAAAATTTGTGATCAAAATGAAGGAATGATTGACTCAAATGAATTGCCAGTAATGGCATAATACTTAATATAAGTTCATTTTCATATAATTACCCAAAAAGGCATACCTAAAGCCAAATTCAGACATTAGCCAAATTAAATGTATATGTCTATAGTAATGGTAATATTCAACAGCAAGCATTGTTTAATGGGGAAATTTCTGTCTATGGGCTGTTGCAGCAAAAGCTCAGTAAATACCCTGCCTGTTCCAGAGTGTGAAATAATCACAAAGGGAAAACTTCAAGGTGTCAGATGGCTTCTAAAGTATTGAGCCATGAATACTGCTTCCAAATAAACAATAACTTCTGCTGTTTATCAGTTGAACTTAGAATATCAAAACAAACTAGCAATGATGAAACATTATTTTAATCAAGCCCCCACATTAAAATCCCATTTGTCATCATTCTAGCCTAATGTCACAGCAGGAGTGGTTTTGATGTGTGTTGAAATGGTCTGATGCAAAACTGCCACCATGTGTGTTGAAATGGTCTGATGCAAAACTTCGCCCTGACAAACAAAGGTCTATGTATTTTCAAACAAAGAACCAGAAAGCTGAGTCACTGGCTTCCATCTGGTTGTCTGATGTCATGTCTAGAGACTGAGTCAGGGGTTCATAGAATCCATACTGTCAGGACTGGCTGCTATGAGAGGATGCAGAAGAAACAGTTGGCATCTGATACCTGCTCCAGTGCTTCACCCTAAATAGCCAACATGTCATACTTGAGAAAAATAGCCCCCTCACTGCAAAATGTCTAAGGCATCCCACTGTCAATAACTACTTGCCTCCTTCTGCATTTGTGTACTACAAATTACTCCACAAAGTGGTTGCACCAATTTACTCTTCCAGCAGTGGTACATGAGATTCCAATTTTTTCTCAATATTTTTGGCATTCTATCTTTAACCATGTACTATTTACTACTTGAATAAAAATAAAAGATTGCTCGTTTTACTTTGCAATTCCTTCATGATAA
>PVIY010026174.1:0-35740 GCA_004026745.1 Myrmecophaga tridactyla
AAAACTTCTTAGCCACTTGATCATGTCACATTTGTAATTCAACTTTTGGAATACTGAAATAGACTGGTTTCCTGTGAAGGAGAGAAAGTGAATTCCTCTGATGGAAGAAATATTTCCTCTTACTTCTTAAATACTATTAAGAGATGACCTAGAAAGTTAGGCTTGAGATGAGGAGAAGCATGAGAATGAAGAATCTTAGAATTTTGTATGATATCAGATGGTTCTTTGTTTCCTAGAATATAGCCTGGACTCCAATGCCTGGGCCAAATAGGAGAAAATGTCCTGTTTGCAAAATTAAAATGAGAAGCCTCATTTTTACTTTCTTACCTACTTTTGTTATAAAGTAGAAGAAATAGATGAAACTCCAAGACCTTGAGTCCTAAGTGGACCTGATACCCTCTAATGTCAAGTGCTGCATCCTATAAGGAATCCCTTAAAGTATAGCACTCAGAAAGACTGCATAATCAAAGACAAACTTATCTTCATTACTTTTCATACTTTTAAAAAACAATATGATTTATTAATGGATGTATAGAGGTTTATATATATCAAGTATTTCTCTAGGGTGCAGTGTGCTGTAGTTATGAGACATTGAGGTTATGAGAAGCATGTGTTTTTAGAACATCCTAACTTTTAGATTCCCTGGAAATCTAGCCCCCATATCTGGCTCATGAAATAGGGAATGAAAAAGTGAATTCCATGAGGTATGTAGCAAACTGGGCAAAGTCTCCTTCCCACATGGTCTCTTTATCTCCAATGCAGATTCAATGCCTAAATTCTTCAGAAAGCTTGATGCCAAAAATCACTTCCACACTAACAGACAGTGTTCTTTATCAATTCCCCAATGATAAATTCTATTAACTGATAGATTTTTAACATGAAGATTTGGAGCCGAATCCTCTTGTTGAACTACTGAAAATAGGTCCTATTAGCACATTTCAATTTACCCAAAACAGTAAAATATTCTCTGAGGACGTTACATCAGCCACCTTGAGTTGTTCTGCCTCCAGTGTGCTGAGGTCAAGAACTATGATTCAGGCCCCCTTCTTTTCTCCTCACCCATGAATTCATGCCAACACTCAACTTTTAAACATAGCATATTCCTGAGACAAGTCTTCTCACCTTTCTGTCTTTACTTGTTTGTTTGCTTTTTTTTCCACTTTGGTTTTCTTTAGAATGTCAAACATTAATCAGAATGACATCCTTATGATATCAATAATTAAAATACAATCCTCTTCTCAAAAACCTGAACACAGACATGGAAACTACAGCTGCAGCTTACAGAAAATCACTTCAGGAATAAGCATGACTAGAGTGACAAAGAAAAATTACATTGCACAATTATTACATTCCTTTCTTCATTTGTTTTTTTACCTAACAAGTTAATGTTCAAGAATGGAGTCATTTATTTTTTCTTCTTCTTGCCTCAAGCTGATAAATTTATATGATAAGATTAGCATTTGTTCTGTAATACTTAATTGTGCACATGCGCTTGCTAAGTGCATACACACTCAAGAAATAACTTGATATGTGAAATTTATCTTTTAACAATATCATTAATTTTTGTTTGGTTTGGATGATTGTAAAGCATGGTGATAATTGGATGGGTTCTGGATTAATTCCTCTAGTGAGTTGTGAAGAAATTTCCAGGATGGTGATGGAAAGAGGAAGTGGAAGAAGAAAAATTAAGAATTAGTATATTGGGTTCAGTTATAACTTCTTGGTCTTTTAAGGGAAGGAAAAAAATCTCTTCAAGTGGTCACCATGGGATGGTGGATGCTTTATGTATGGGTTGTAAACCCACCAATCTTTGGAGACCAACTGAGATTTCCAAAATTATCTCTTTGGATTTTTCTCCCAGCAGAGCATTCTGTGACAGAAATTGATTTACAGTTTCTAGATATTCAAATGAGGCTGAAAACCTGAATAACTATTCCTGCTGTGTGGCATGAGAGAGTACACTGTCACCCTTGAATATGTTAGTGGGGGGTGCAGTAATATTAGTAGTTATGGCTAATTGAACAAATTATAGATGATATCTTGATTCAGCTCTGTGGAGGAAACTCTATAGGGACCCAGGCCTCTTGGAGAATGGACATCAGAGTTTCCCACATTAGGTAATGAAAACTATCATGAAACACGCTTCTAAATTTGAGTGGACTTGGTAGGATTTGAAATGATCTTTAGTTTGCTATTTGTCATCTTGTTATTGGCTTTGGAAAACTCTAGCCTCAGGTTCTGTGGGTTCTTGGGATAGAAGAAATGCTATTCACCATATTTCTGGTTACTTCTGAACTTGTCCAACCTGTCAGGTATAGCAAAATCAATAGATCCTGTAAGTTCATCATTAACCTTCGTTAACCTACATTTTCTAACATTTCTCCCTCCATACACTGTATTATATCTAAACTATTAAAAAGTTTGATATACCATGTATGTTGTTATATATATATTTTGAAATTTGTCTCCTGATATTTTGAAATGGCAAGGTAGGCATCCTGTTTGAAATCCATCACCACCTAATGTAAAGAATGTCCACAGTTATTTTCCTTCAACCAACACTGCCCTAAACAAATTAGCTATTTAAAAAGAAAACAAAATCTTTAAAGGTTAGTTTTTATTAATATTATAAATGCAAAAAATAAAATATTACACAAAGATTAGAATTTTGGCATACACACTTCTTCAGTGCAATATTTCTCTATTTCCTGAACCCATCAAATTTTTTGGAACCTCAGCTCAGGTCACCAGCTTCTGCACTTTCCTCTTTGGGTATTACTATCTCATCTTATACCCTTAGGGATCTTGTAAACCTGAGGAATGAAGAGGTATCTGTGAACAAATAAATTCTCAAACATATCAGATCATAAGAATCATAACTCCTTTGAGAGCAAGATATTGGACATTCTCAAGCTGTCTTGTCTATCAACAAATACTGAGAAGACATTCTCAAAATATTAAGCACAGAACATTCTCCTCACCAAAATTTCAAGAAAGTTGCCACTTTCCACACTCTGCCTTATCATTTATCTTCAGTCTTTAACTTCCTGTCTTCATACTCTTGTTATGAACTGCTTTCACTTTCACCTGCCCTTGTGTATTTATTATAAGTTTCTTCTCCACTGAAATGTTGTAAAATGATTTTGACTTGCTTTCATCTGCTGAATGTATAGATATTTATCCACTTAAAATTTTATCTATTCAGTATTTACTATGGTATAAAGAAAAATTTTTCATATAACAGCACACTGTCCCTGAAAATTTTTGAGTAATTCATTTTTCCCAGTAATTTGAGACACCAAATTAACCTTATTCTAAAAGCTTAGATCTGGTTTCTATTTTGAAGGTTTGTGTTCAGTTCCACTAATGTGTCTATTATTTTTCTAATACTGTATTTTTTTAATTATTGTGGCTTTTTGCTATGTCTTAATACCTGGTCAGCCTTTCATCTTACTATTTTACTTAAAGTTACCTAATCATATTTGGCATTTTTTTTGGTATAATTAAACTTCTCTCATTAAAAAAAAGTATACTGTTAATGATTTAGCTGGGTGATTTCTTTAATATGTCAGTTACTTGTGGACAGTTAAGAACTTCAGGATGTTGATGTGTTTAGGATTTTGTAGGTTCCTAATGTAACAGCATTCTATTTGTTCAAGTTTTCATGTAAATCAGGCACTTTTTGCAGTATTTTTATACAACTTTCCTATTTTTTTGTAAATTTAATCCTCTGTATTTTTACTCACTTTTGAAAATAATCTTTTCTTTTCACACTCTTTTTCAGCTCTTTATTTTTAGAAATGAAAAAACTATTGATTTATGTAATTCTGTACCTAGGTAACTTATTAAATTATCTTGTTGGATTTAATAGCTATTCAGTTTCTCCTCTTCAATATTCCATGGATAAAATCATATATCTAAATAATAATTACTATAACTTTCCTAATTTCAGTACATTCATTTTCTTTCATTTATTTAATTACATTGACTTATTCTGCAGGAAACAGATAATGGCATGATTGGAGACTTATTTTTCTTGTTCTGGATATTAATAGAAGTTATATATAGAAAACAAAAAATTGGCTGACACAAGGAAGTATATCAGGCTTATTGAGAGAGCCTTATCTTCCATAGTGAGCATTTCTAGTTTATAGAGGCCACTTTCATTTCTTGTCTCCTGATCCCTCCCTCCATCTTCAAAACTCAACTGATGAAAACCATAATATTTACTTACCATTCTTATGAAAAGTTGGTTTTGCAAATCTTATTAAATCTATCTATTCCTAAGACCATTTAATATTGTAAATTGACTTTATGGGAATGCTTAAAATTGAGCCATTCTTGCATTCCTGAAATTAAAAATTAAGTCTAGATCACTCACTTTAATTATCTTATCTTTTTTCTCCTCCATTTCTTCTCTATTTTTTATGCAATCAAGTCCTAAAGCCATCAGATGAAATCCAGCAAAGTAAGTGTGTATATCATATTTGGAATGGGAATCAGGTGGCCCAGGAATGAAGTGTGAGTATCCAGATGAGATGAGGAGGTTATCTTTGAAGTATGGAAGATCTAAGATGGTAATTGTCTCAAGTGGGGTGTCAAACTGAACAAGGTGAGGAGACATTCAGACACTGAGTGGCTCATAACTTGGTTGTAAGCTAAGCAGATGTAGACAGTCAAGACTGAGGAAGGTAGGATTTATGTCTGTAAATGGGCATGTACTTTCTAATAGACCTTTATTGTGGGAAGTTGAGTCAATTTAGTCAGCAACTGAGTTGGATTTATTTTATTATCATATTTGTTGTTATTGTTGCTGTTGATACTCTGATAACAGTATCATAGATGTCAAATTCCTTTTGTGCTATCTGTGCTTTTAACTTGGTATGGATTGTTGTAGAGATTTTCTTAATATGCCTGTTTCATGCTCAGCTTTAGTTTTTTCACTGTGAACCTTCATCACAGAGAGGATGTCTCTCCATGGTTTTACACTTCCTTCCATTGTAGATGCTGATCCTTCATATGTGGTGATTGTGAACATCATGGTTGGGACAGAAATGGGGATGGGGAAGAAGGTTGTCCCTCCTTAACTTCCTATTTTGGCTACACCTGTGTCCTTGGATATTGAGGATAGACCTTTTTCTATGATCCTGACTCTCATCCTTGTTGCATGAGATCCTGCTTGGTCCCCATGAATAGAAAGTTTTCTTTTACTTTTTGTTTTTGTGCCATTCCTCCCCATAATAGGTTTTCACCTGTTCCCTGTGCAGCAGGGATTGCCTTCCTTCTACCAGCTATTTAAGGATTTTGTTCCACTACTAGAGATAAAGAAGAAGTATCAGGGTGGGGTTTCCATTTCTTTCTACAGTGGAGGCTGCTGTGATCTTTCTTGTATACTCTTCCTTCTTCAAATATTTTTCAGTGCCTGGTAGAGAGGAGCGTAAAATCCTTCCCACTGTAGGGATCCTTATACTTTCCTATTAGGTCACACTTGGCCTTTAGCAATTTCCTTAAATTTTTATTTCTATGTGTCTTACTTGGTTCTATGGCAGTCCCATATTCCTTCCTTACATTAGTCCAGGTAAACCAGCAACAGTATCCTTAGCATGCCTTGGAGGCACCTATTTTTTCTTAGATTTTAGATTACTTGATTTCTGTGCTCTCTGATAGCTTCAGATACTTATGGTTTTGTAAATTAGCAAATTACCACAACTTGGTAGTTTAAAGTTAAATAAATTAAAATTTCCATACATTTCTGGAAGTCTGAAGTCTGAAGTAAATATTCATGTAGTGAAAATCAAGGTTTCTGGATGGCATTGTTTCTAAAGGGTGTAAGGGACAGTCTGTGTCCTTGTTTTCTTTACCTTCAAGAGGACACTGGGTGCCAAGATGGCAGCTTAGCAGGGTGTGCGATTTAGTTTGTCCTCCAGAACAGTTACTAAATAACCAGAAACAATACAGAACAGCTCCTGGGGCCACGTCAGTGACCAGACACAGAGTGTACACCAGTCTGGACCAGCTGGACCAGCTGCAAGCCCCACCAGAACCGTGAGTTTCCCAAGCCAGGGTGGCCAGTGCCCTTCCACAAGGCTGCTTCCCAGAAGGGAAAGGACAGGGACATTACCAGCAGCAGGGGCTGAGTGCAGCTAAGCTTCAAATGTGGAATTAATTCACAAATTCTGACAAGTAAAAATAGGCCCCCAGCTCAGGTGAGCCTGGTCAAAGTGGAGGTCTGATTTTTGCCCTGGTGCAAAGGGAGCAGGGCTGACAGAAAAAGAAATGAAGGTTTTTTTGTGGCTGTGCTTCTACAAAGTCTTGACTGCCTTTGGATACAGTGAGAGGGCTTTTCAGGCTGCAACTGCCCCAGGCATAGGCAGAAACAAGCTTTTTTGATGGCTTGTCCAGAGCCTTGCCTTCCCCAGAGGAGGGGAGAGGCCCAATTAGGTGTATTCCCTCTATCAAGGAATTCAGACACCAGGTCTTGGTAATTTGAAGCTATTAAAACCAACCTACAACCTCTCCTCTGTCTCCACAATGGCCCCAGCAGGGAGAGTCTGCCAAAGTTAAAGGCACCGCATCATCTTATGCTGGTGGGACCTGCAGGAAGACAAGCACCACATACTGGTCAGGATAAGAAAAACAGAGTCCAGAGACTTCACAGGAAAGTCTTTCAACCTTCTGGGTCTCACCCTCCAGGAAAACTGATGCAGTTGACTCTTTTCTCCTGAGAGGAGGCCAGTTTGGTCTGGGAAAATCTGGCTGGGGATTAAAATACCTAAGTAGACCCTACTAAGGGTGGAGGGAAAAAGGTGCCATATAGGCAGGGCAAGAAACAAGAAAACAAGAACTGAAAATTTCTCTATTAAACAAAAGCTAAGCTAGTGGTTCAGAAAAAGCTGAACTGAATGTCAAAGAACAGATAGACAACAAATTCATCCAGCAAGAAAACCCTAGGTAAAAGAAGTGAAAACAATCTCCAGAATAAACTAATTAAGGTAATTAAATGCCTAGATGCCTGCAAAAAATATATAAATCACACTAGGAAAATTAAAGATATGGCCCAGTCAAAGGAACAAACCAGCACTTCAAATGAGATACAGGAGTTGAAACAATTAATTCAGCATATACAAAAAGACATGGAAAACCTTATCAAAAATCAAGTTAAAGAATTGAGGGAAGATATAAAGAAGACAAGGTATGAACAAAAAGAAGAAATCAAAAGTCTGAAAAAACAAAGCACAGAACTTATGGGAATGAAAGGCACAGTAGAAGAGATAAAAAAAATGAAACCTAAATTGTTAGAGTTCAAGAAGCAGAAGATAGGATTAGTGAACTGGTGAGTGGAACATCTGAAATCTGACAAACAAATAAAATATAGAGAAAAAATGGAAAAATATAAGCAGGGACTCAGGGAATTGAATGACAATATGAAGTGCACAAATATATGTCTTGTGTGTGTCCCAGAAGGAGAAGAGAAGGGAAAAGTATGAGAAAAACTAATGGAGGAAATTGTCACTGATAATTTCCCAACTCTTATGAAAGACTTAAAATTACAGATCCAAGAAGTGCAGCATACCCCAAAGAGAATAGATCCAAATAAATGTACTCCAAGACACTTACTAATCAGAATATCAGACGTTAAAGAGAAAGAGAGAATCTTGAAAGCAGCAAAAGAAAATCAATCCATCACATATAAGGGAAGACCAATAAGACTATGCATAGATTTCTCAGCAGAAACCATGGAGGTGAGAAGACAGTGGGATGATATATTTAAATTACTAAAAAAGAAGAACTGCCAACCAAGAATCCTATATCTAGCAAAATTGTCCTGCAAAACTGAGAGAGAAATTAAAACATTTTCAGACAAAAAAATCACTGAAAGAATTCATGACCAAGAGACCAGCTCTACTAAAGGGAGCTCTAGAGACAGATAGGAAATGATAGGAGAGAGAGGTGTGGAGAAGAGTGTAGAAATGAAGACTATGAGTAAAGGTAAAAAGAAGGAAAATTAGATATGATGTAAAAATCCAAAAGGCAAAATTGTAGAAGTAAGTACTACCCATACAATAATAACAGTAAATGTTAATGGTTAAACTCCCCAATCAAAAGACAGAGACTGGAAGAATGGAATAAGAAGGAGGACCCTCTATATGCTGTCTACAGGAAACACACCTAAGACCCAAGGATAAACATAGGTTGAAAGTGAAAGGTTGGGAAAAGATATTTAAGGCAAATAACAATCAGAAAAGAGTAGGATAAGGTATACTAATATCCAACAAATTAGACTTCAAATGTAAAACAGTTAAAACAGACAAAGAAAGACACTATGCATTAATAAAAAGAACAATTCAACAAGAAGTCATAACAATCATAAATATTTTATGCAGTGAGCCAGAATGCTCCAAAATACATGAGACAAACACTGAAAAGAGAAAGAGAAATAGACACATCTACCATAATAGTTGGAGACTTCAATTCCATACTCTCATCAATGGACAGAACATCTAGACAGAGGTTCAATAAAGAAACAGAGAATTTGAATAATACAGTAAATGAGCTAGACTTAACAGACTTTTATAGAACATTACACCCCACAACAGCAGGATACATCATTTTCTCAAGTGCTCATGGATCATTCTCAAAGATAGACCATATGCTGGGTCACAAAGCAAGTCTCAAAAAATTAAAAAAGATTGAAATCATACAGAACACATTCTCAGATCATAAAGGAATGAAGTTGGAAATCAATAATAGACAGAGTGCCAGAAAATTCACAAATATGTGGAGGCTCAACAACACATTCTTAAACAACCAGTGGGTCAAGGAAGAAATTACAGAATAAATCAGTAAATATCTCGAGACAAATGAAAATGAAAACACAACATATCAAAACTTATGGGAAGCTGCAAAGGCAATGTTAAGAGGGAAATTTATTGCCCTAAGTGCCTATATCAAAAAAGAAGAAAGAGCAATAATCGAGTAATTAACTGTCCACTTGGAAGAACTGGAGAAAGAACAGCAAACTAACCCCAAAGCAAGCAAAAGGAAAGAAATAATGAAGATTGGAGAAGAAATAAATGAAATTGAGAACATGAAAACAATTGAGAAAATCAACAAAACCAGAAACTGATTCCATGTGAAAATCAATAAGATTGATGGACCCTTAGCAAGATTGACAAAAAGAAGAAGAGAGAAGATGCAAATAAATATGATCAGGAATGGAAGAGGAGACATAACCACTGACCCCAGAGAAATAAAGGCAGAAATGACAGGATACTATGAACAACTTTATGCTAATAAATACAACAATGTAGATGAAATGGACAACTTCCTAGAAAGGCATGAACAACCAACTTTGACTCAAGAAGAAATAGATAAGCTCAACAAACCAATCACAAGTAAAGAAATTGAATCAGTCATTAGGAAGCTCCTCAAAAAGAAAAGTCCAGGACCAGATGGCTTCACATGTGCATTCTACCAAACATTCAAGAAAGAATTAGTACCAATCCTGCTCAAACTCTTCAAGAAAATTGAAGAGGAGGGAAAGCTCACTAACTCATTCTACGAAGCCAACATCACCCTCATATAAAAGCCAGACAAAGATATTACAAAAAAAGAAAACTACAGACCAATCTCTCTAATGAATATAGATGGAAAAATCCTCAACAAAATTCTAGCAAATCAAATCCAGTAACACGTTAAAAGAATTATATATCATGACCAAGTAGGATTCATCCCAGGTATGGAAGAATGGTTCAACATAAGAAAACCAATTAATTTAATACACCATATCAACAAATCAGAGGAGAAAAATCACATGATCATCTCAATTGATGCAGAAAAGGCATTTGACAAAATTCAACATCCTTTCCTGTTGAAAACACTTTAAAAGATAGGAATAGAAGGGAATTTCCTCAAAATGATAGAGGGAATATATGAAAAACGGACAGCTAATATCATCCTTAATGGGGAAAAAGTGAAAACTTCTCCCCTAAGATCAGGAACAAGACAAGGATGTCCACTATCACCACTGTTATTCAGCATTGTGTTGGAAGTTCTAGCCGGAGCAATTAGACAAGAAAAGAAATACAAGGCATCAAAATTGGAAGGGAAGAAGTAAAACTCTTACTGTTTGCAGATGATATGATACTATATCTTGAAAACTCCCCAAAATCCACAGCAAAACTACTAGAGCTAATAAATGAGTACAGCAAAGTGGCAGGTTACAAGATCAACACTCAAAAATCTGTAGTTTTTCTATACACTAGTAAAGACCAATCTGAGGGGGAAATCAAGAAAGGAGTTGCATTTACAATTGCAAACAAAAGAATAAAATATTTAGGAATAAATTTAACTAAAGAGACAAAAGACCTATACAAAGAAAACTACAAGAAATTGTTAAAAAGAAATCACAGAAGACCTAAATAGATGAAAGGGCATACCGTGTTCATAGATTGGAAGAATAAATAGAGTAAAGATGTCAATTCTACCTAAATTGATTTACAGATTCAATGCAATACCAATTAAAATCCCAAAAACTTACTTTGCAGAAATAGAAAAACCAATAACCAAATTTATCTGGGATGACAGCATGCCCCGAATAGGTAAAAGTATCCTGAGAAAAAAAAATGAAGTCAGAGGTCTCACACTACCTGACTTTAAGGCATTTTATGAAGCTACAGTGGTCAAAACAGCATGGTACTGGCATAAAGATAGATATATTGACGAATGGAATCGAATAGAGTGTTCAGATATAGACCCTCGCATGTAGGGACAATTGATCTTTGATAAGGCAGTCAAGCCAACTCACCTGGGATAGAACACTGTCTTCAATAAATGGTGCCTAGAGAACTGGATATCCATATGCAAAACAATGAAAGAGGACCCATATCTCACACCTTATGCAAAAATTAACTCAAAATGAATCAAAGACCTAAACATTAGATATAACCCATAAAACAGAAGAAAATGTAGGGAAATATCTTATAAATCTTATAATAGGAGGTGGTTTTCTAGACCTTACACCCAAAGCAAGAGCTTTGAAGAAATAAATAAATAAACAGAAACTCCTCAAAATTAATCACTTTTGTGCATCAAGGAATGTCATCAAGAAAGTAAAAAGACAACTTACAGAATGGGAGACAATTTTTGGAAATGACATATCAGATAAAGGTCTAGTATCCAAAATTTATAAAGAGATTGTTCTACTCAACAATAAAAAGACAGCCAACCCAATTACAAAATGGGGAAAAGACTTGAACAGACACTTCTCAGAAGAGGAAATACAAACGGCCAAAAAGCACATGAAGAGATGCTCAACTTCCCTGGCTATTAGAGAAATGCAAATCACAACCTCAATGAGATATCATCTCACACCCACCAGAATGGCCATCATCAATAAAACCGAAAATGACAAGTGCTGGAGAGGATGTGGAAAAAGAGGCAGACTTATCCACTTTTTGTGGGGATGTCAAATGATACAACCACTATAGTGGCAGTTTGGCAGTTCCTCCAAAACCTAAATATAGAATTGCCATATGACCAGGCAATACCATTGCTAGGTATCTTCTCAAAGGCATGAGGGCAAGGATACAAATGGACATTTGCACACCAATGTTCATAGCAGCAGTATAAACAACTGCAAAGAGATGGAAACAGCCAAAATGTTCATCAACAGACGAGTGGCTAAACAAACTGTGGTATATATATATGATGGAATATTATGCAGTTGTAAGACAGAATAAAGTTACAAAGTATGTAACAACATGGACAGACCTTAAGGACATTATGCTGAGTGAGATTAGCCAGAAACAAAAGGACAAATACTATATGGTATCACTGATATGAACTGACATTAATGAATAAACTTGGAGAATTTCATTGGTAACAGAGACCATCAGGAGATAGAAATAGGGTAAGATATTGGATAATTGGAGCTGACGGGATACAGATTGTGCAACAGGACTGAATATAAAAACTCAGAAACGGACAGCACAATACTACCTAACTGTAATACAATTATGTTAAAACACTAAATGAAGTTGAATGTGAGAATGATAGAGGGAGAAGGGCTGGGGGCACAAATAAAGTCAGAAAGAAAGATAGGTGGTAAAGACTGAGATGGTATAATCTAGGAATGTCTAGAGTGTATAATGATAGTGACTAAAATGTGCAAATTTTAAAAATATTTTTGCATGAGGAAGAACAAAGGAATGTCATAACTGTAACTGCAGGGTGCTGAAAACAGATGGCAATTAATATTTTAAAATTTCAACTTATGTGTAAAACTAAAGCAAAAAATGTTTATTTGGTATAAAACTTATATTTTGACTAGTGCATTTCCTAATATAACTTATGTAGACAGCTTAATTGAACACCATAAGTAAATGGATCCTTGAATAGGACATGAGATTTTGTGGGTTTGTCCAGAGTGATGCCCTGATAAATCCCAGAGTGATTTGAACAGTGAATAGAAAAGTATTTGCAAAGTCCCCTCTGGGGAATGGTGAGAAAGGGGACTTTCTTAATATTCTTGATATTCAAAGGGGAATTCTTGATATTCTGACAAGCAGTGTGGACAATGAAAGCTATAGGCTAAGCCTTGGGGTTTGTTCATATGAAAGTTAATCCCACAAAGGATAGGTCAAACCTACTTAAAATTAGGCCTAAGAGTCACCCCCAAGAGAACCTCTTTTGTTGCTCAGATGTGGCCTCTGTCTCCAGCCAACACAGCAAGTAAACTCACCACCCTACCCCTGTCTATGTGGGACATGACTCCCAGGGGTGTAGACCTTCCCAGCAATGTGGGACAGAAATCCTAGAATGAGCTGAGACTCAGCATCAAGGGATTGAGTAAATCTTCTCAACAAAAAGGGGAAGAGTGAAATGAGACAAAATAAAGTGTCAATGGCTGAGAGATTCCAAACAGAATCGAGAGGTTATCCTGGAGGTTATTCTTATGCATTAAGCAGATATCACCTTGTTATTCAAGATGCAATAAAGAGGCTGGAGGGAATTGCCTGAAAATGTAGAGCTGTGTTCCAGTAGCCATGTTTCCTGAATGATTGTATAATGATATAGCTTTCACAATGTGACTGTGTGATTGTGAAAACCTTGCGTCTGATGCTCCTTTTATCTACCTTGTCAACAGACAAAAAAAAAGTAGAACATATGGAATAAAAATAAATAATAGGGGAACAAATTTTAAAATAAACTGTTTGAAATGCTAGTGATCAATGAAAGGGAAGGGTAAGGGGTATGGTATGTTTACATTTTTTTCAGTTTTCTTTTTATTTCTTTTTCTGAATAGATGTAAATGTTCCAAGAAATGACCATGATAATGAATATGTAACTGTGTGATGATATTGTGAATTACTGATTATATGTATAGAATGGAGTGATCAAAAGTTAAGAATGTTTGCGTTTGGTAGTTTTCTGTTTTTTTGTTTTTCTTTTGCATTTTAAAAAACAAATAAATGAAATTTTAAAAAAAAGAGGACACTGGCCTTCCTTAGCTCCTAGCCTCTTTTTCAACCTTCAAATCCAGTTGCATAACATCTTTAAATCTCTCTCTTTCCATCATCACATCTTCTCCTCTGATTATTTTAAATACAGTGTGTTTGCATTGGATTTATGCAATAATTCAGGGCAATCTCCCTATATCGTTTCTTTAACTATTTTGTCTATAATAGTGTTTTCATGTTGTTAGGATGAGAATGACACCATTTCCAACTCCTTAACAGAATCAAGAAAACTCTTCATATAACACATTTGAAACCCATTTTCAAACTACGAATTTAGAGACACTTTGTCATTTGTATTATCAAAATTTCATGGAAAATTGAGGGACTAGTGGAAAACAGAAAATAATTTCCTACTATGCTATTCAAACAAAAGCCAGATTGCAATATAGATTAGGATTAAATTGAATTTGATTCCTGGACTCAAATTTTCTCCCCACCAGGTATTTCCCAGGCAAAATGGTTTATATGGGCAGAGGAAATTTCTTAGACATTCAGACTCAGAACTTCTCAGATTTGTTATTAGTAGTTTATTTGCATACTAGAATAAGGGATATTCACATCTGGACGATATTTGTGATTAAAAGGTATCACTCTGAAAGTCTAAGTAACTCATGATTTGACTGATTTTAAGAACTTAATAATTGTGCTTGCTTGTCTGTGTGTGTTTGTGTTTTGAATCTAAAGTCTACCAGAAGAATTTGGGTAAAGTGCAGAGATTAATGTTAAGTGCTTAAAAATTTCAATGCTGAATCCTTTATCAGTCATAGGTAACTCCAAATGTAAAATAAATAACTAATTACAAAAAATGAAGAAGGAAAAGAATATCTCATTCATTTCTATTGCTCCAACTCAACAGATGATAAGATATATGGGATTTTTCCTTCAGACCAAGGTGGAACTCAAAGGGCTGGATATATCTTCCTATCTCTCAGCTGAGAGAGAAACCCTGAATTTCATCAGCCTTCTTGAACCAAGGTATCTTTCCCTGGATGCCTTAGATTGGAGATTTCTATAGACTTGTTGCAATTGGGATGTTTCCTTGTCCTTAGAACTGTAAACTAGCAACTTATTAAATTCCCCTCTTTAAAAGCCATTCAATTTCTGGTATATTGCATTCTGGTAGCTAGCAAACTAAAACACTGATTCTGTCATATTGCCATCCTCACTCTGTCTGTCTCCTACTAACTGTGTCCAAATTTCCTTCATTTTACCAGTCAACTTTGATCAGGACACAGGTTAGTCCAGTTTGGCCTCATCTTCACTAACAACTTTTCCAAACCTTATTTCCTAATAGGATTGTAATCATGTGATAAAAAGTTAGAACTTGAACATTTTTTTTTTGGTGGGGGAAGAGGGAGTAGGGAGAAAAAATTCAATCCTTAACACATGAAAAGTGTTTTCAAGCTTCAGAACAGAGGAACATCAAGGTGGAAATTGATAAATACTCAAGTGAGGAAATGGGGCTGTGAATTCAGGGAAATGAAAGTATATTGAACTCAGAACAAAGTAATAGAGAGAAGAGCTCCAGAGAGAGCTCCAGACACAGCTCCAGAGAGAGAGAGAGATAAGGAGAGAGTGAGAGAAACTACACAGAGTCCACCTGGAGTTATCAGCTGACTACTGATCATCATATGCATATGAGGAAACTACCTGAGACCAAGAAAAGATCGATTCCAAAAGATTAGAGGAACGAATCTCTGAAGTTCTCACAGAATGAGGAATAATCTCATTCTCTCATCAGGTAGAGTAGTGTTCTAGTTTGCTAGCTGCCAGAATGCAATGTACCAGAACAGAATGGCTATTAAAAAGGGGAATTTAATAAGTTTGCTAGTTTACAGTTCTAAGGCTGAGAAAATGTCCTAATTAAAGAAAGTCTATAGAAATGTTCCATCAAAGGTATCCAGGGAAAGATACCTTGGTTCAAGAAGAGCAATGAAGTTCAGGGTCTCTCTCTCTCAAGCGGAAGGGCACATGGCAAAAACACAGTCAGGGTTTGTTTCTCTCTCAGCTGAATGGGCACATGGTGAGCAAGGTGTCATCTGCTAGCTTTCTCTACTGGCTTCCTGTTTCATAAAACTCCCTGGGGGGCATTTTCCTTCTTCATCTCCAAAGGTCACTGACTAGTGGGCTCTCTGCTTCTCATGGCTATGTCATTCTTCTCTGGCTCTCTCTGAATCACTCTCTTTCTCCAAAATGCTTCCTTTTTTATAGGACTCCAGAAACTAATCAAGACCCACTCAAATGGATAGAGACATTCTTCCAGCTAATCCAGCTTAACAACCACTCTTGATTAAATCTCATATCCAGGGAGATGATCTAATTACAGTTTCAAACATACAGTGCTGAATAGGGATTAGAATAAGTGGCTGCCTTTACAAAATGGGATTAATATTAAAACATAGCTTTTCTAGGGTACATACATCATTCCAAGCCAGCACAAGCAGAAAATGTAATAATTCCCAGGTCATCAGTTAGGGTATTCAAAAATACATTGATGACATGGTGAGAAATATTAGCCATAGACTAATCACTTCTCTAGTCCTACTTAATAAAGCTCAAAAATAACAGCCACATGAAAATATACAGGATTCAACAATGTAAATTAGTAATACCTATCTTAGTAAAAATGAATAAGTATGAAACAATGCAGGAATGTAAAATCCCAAATAAGGAAAACTAAATTGAAGCTTAAAAAAGATAGCTATTATAATACTAGTAAGCAGTGACATTAGAAGAGTTATTATAACTTTATTCCATAATTTTCAGGAAAGTAAAGATTAAGCATGATAAGTATAGACAGAGAAATAAAAAAGACACCCAATTGAAATTATAATGATGAAAAATACAATTATTAATATGAAAATTGCACATGATTAACAGCAAATTGGACACTAAAAAATTGGACACTGCAGAATAAAAGATTAGCACACTTGCATATATAGCAGAAGAAATTATCTAAAATGTAGAGCAATGAGAAAAAAAATTACCATAAAAAAAGCATTAGCAAGCTGTGGGAAAACATCAAGCAGCTCTAACATATGAGCAATTGGAGTCCCCACAGAAAAGGATTGGGAAAGTGGACAATAAATAAATAAATAAATAGTCCAAAACTTTTCTTATTTGATAAAAATTATAAATTTAGAGATCTAAGAATCCAAATCCAATGAACTCAAAACATAATAATTACAAAGAAAGTTGTAGTATAACATATAATAAACTGCTCTTTTTTCTCTGCTCTTAAGAGAAAAAATTAAAATAATCTATAGAGAAAAGACACATATGTAGAAGAATAAAGATTATAATGACAGCTCACACGTCATAGGAAAAAATAAAAAAACAGAAACAGGAGAGCAACATCTTTAAAGTAATCAAAGGACAAAAAGTAGTGTGCCAACATAGACTAGTACTCAGCAAAAAAATCAAACACCAAGATGAAATATACACTGAGGCTTACAAAGATGAAATAATTCATCAGCACTATAATAATTGCTAAAGTTCTTTAGTTAGAAGGAAAATGATACTAGATGGAATTCACAATCTACTCAAAGGAATGTAGGCACCCAGAAGTTGAAGGTATAAGTGAAATTCAAATAATATGATGTCTTTGTTAGCAAAAATAATTTATTCTTTTTCTGTATTGAAAATTGTGTTTTGTCATATGTATTAGTTTTCTAAAGCTGCTGGAATGCAATATAACAGAAATAGAGTGGCTTTTATAAAGGAAATTTATTACACTATGAGTTTATAGTTCAAGATCAGAAAAATGACTAAATTAAGCATCCAGTAAAAAATACATGGAATTAAGAAAGGCTGATATCTGTCTCATAGGAAAGCATGTTGCTGGTGTCTGCCAGTCCTTTTCTGGTTCCATTGTTTCTAGCTTATGATACTAGTGGATTCCTCTCTAAGCATCTATCATCTATAAGCCTTCATTTAGCTGCATTGGGACACAACTCTGGATTCTGGCTTGTTTGGCATCTCATGGAAGGGACATGGCAACATGTTTTGGGCTCTGCCAATATGTAGACATCTGCTCTGTTAGTACTCCAAGCATCTCCAAACATCTTTGTCTCTGTCAGCTCTGAAGCAACTTCTCTCGAAGAGTCTGCATCTGTTCCTCCAAAGTGTTCATCCTTTCAAAGGACCCTAGTAAACTAATCAAAACCCACCTTGAATGGGTCGAGTCATATCTCCATCTAATCAAAAGGCCATGCCCACAATTGTGTGTGTCACATATCCATGGAACTAATCTTATCTAAAATCACACCCATAACTGCATCTCCATGGAGATAATCTAATCAAATTTTCCCACCCTGCTATATGGAATCCGGATTAAGGACGTAGCTCTTCTGAGTTGCACACTTTCAAACTGGCAAATCATACAAAAATAAATTTTTGATCCTGTCCAGAATTTTCTTGATTTAGGTTTGCTAGAAGATCCAAATATTTTGAAAACTACCTGGAGAGAGTGACATTAGCACAAGCTGTAACTGAACTGGAACACTGCTCAGACCTCTCAGAGAAAAATAGAGTGAGAGATTCTAAACCCGAAGGTAAAAGGAAAGAGTTTACTACTAAGGAAGTTGACAATACATTATAGTAGATAGATTAGGTAGATAGATAGATAGATAGATAGATAGATAGATAGATAGATAGATAGATAGATAGATACATAGATACATAGATAGATAGATTAGATAGATAGATGATAGATAGATGGATAGATGGATGATGGATGGATGGATGGATGGATGGATGGATGGATGGATGGATGGATAGATGGATAGATAGATAGGATTGGGAAATTTTTCACACTTGTGAACAAATGATATAGGCCATTTGAAAGATAAAATCTCAAATAAGTATCAATTCTCAAGATCATTTCCTAACACAAAAGAGCACAATCCACACACCCTAATTCCAGCTCAGTTTTGGACAATGAGCTAATGATAATTTCTATAGCTCTATGACCCTTAGATTAATTTGGTCTTTATACCATTTTCCCACAAGCTGGCAATCAAATCAAACTATAGGTTAAGTAGCTGAATTTTGCAGATTTGTCTGTCTTCAGAAAAGATTAATAAGCTAGTGAGGTAGTGTGGTACTTCAAGACCACACAAAGTGCTCTCATTTTAATTACTGACTGTAAATCTCACATGGATCATCTAAAGAATGCCCTCAATCCATTTTTTTCTTCCACTGTTTTAAAGGATTATTTCACCTTTCTTCAAATCCCCAATACCACTTTCCCTTTCTCAGTCTCAAATGATGTCCTTATTTTCTATTTCTAAGTGAACACTTGAAACAGTCAGAAAAGTATTTCTAAAGTCTCATACCACCCTATCTTCTAACCTTCTAGAACTCATGCCCATATATTCATCCTCCTTGCCTAGTTCCATAGAGCTCTACTCCCTCCAAACTATCCATGCTGCCATCAAAATCCAGTATCTCCACTTGTGCAGTAGACTGTATATCATGTTGTCTGCTCAAGAGCAATGGTCTAATACTTCTGTCCTTTATCAGCAATTATTGCTTTCTACCAGAATATTCCTATCATCATAGAAACTCTTACTATTTCTCCCATTTTAAATTTCCTTCTCTTAACCAACTTCTCTTCCATTTATTTATTCCTCTTCATCATAAAATATGTTGACAGTGTTTTCTTGCAACTTTCTCCAAATCTTTTCCTCTTAGTCCCTTGTGCCAACTTCAGGAAGGCTTTTTCTCATTCAATCTTAACAAACTATTCTTCTTGGTATTGCAAATGGCCTCTTTTATATAAAATCCAATGGTCACTTCTTAGCCATCATTTAATCGACCTTGCAATTGCACTGGAGTTGATCACCCTTATCTCCTTGACAAACTTCACTTACTTAGTTTCCAAATAATCAATAATTCTTAGTTTTCCTCTTACTTAACTGGTCACTTGTCTTCATTCTCCTTTGTTAATTCTGCCATATATCCCTGGCCTCTTAAGGTGTGTAAGTGTGGGCTCAATTTTTGGTCCTCTTATTTTCTCTGTCAACATATACTGCTTTGATAAATACATACAAATACATAGTTTTAAATTTCATTTAAATTATGAGCAATCAAAACTGTGTCTGCATCCCATACCATGATCTCTAACCCCAGGCAAGTCTGAATCTATTAGACATCCAAGATATCTCAAACCAGCATCTCCAATTTGAACTCCTGATTCCTGTTCCCTTGCCATGTTCCTCACAGTCTTGCTCTTCTCAGTTGATGATAATTATACCCTATAAATTCCTTCCCCCAAAAACCATTAAATTACCCTTCACTTCTCTCTCTCCTGTATCTCACATTCAACCTGGTGTTAATTTCTGCTGATTCTTCCTTCAAAATATATTCATAATCTAACATATCTCAGTACCTTCACTAACACCACCTTGATTGGAGTCACAATCCTTTCTCATATAGCTTACTCAGATTCATTCCCTAACTTTATCTCTTCTTCTACATTTACTGCATGCTCCCCCCATATCTACCCCTCTCAACTATTACTATATCAGCCAGAATGAGCCTGTCACTGGTAGGTCAAGTCCCCTCTGATCAAAGCTCTTCCATTTCACACTCATTAAAAATAAAGTTCTTAAAGCTACATATAAAGCCATAGGACCTGAATCCACAACTCCTTCTTTAACCTTATCTTCTCATATTCCCTGCATTCCTGATCACTGACTAACGTACTGCTCTTCAAACACAGAAGGCAGTCTCTTTTCACACAGTTAACACCTGACTGACTCTCACCCCTCCTTCAAGTGTATTTTCGAATGTGATGCTCTCCTTTAGGCTTACCCTGACTACTTATTCAAATTGCAGACCATCCTTAGTTTTGATGGTCTGCCTTACCATAGTCTGCTTTTTATATTTCTATAGTCTACTTTTTATATTTCTATAGTCCTCATAAACTTATAACAAAACATGCTAGCTACTTCTTTTTGCTTTATTTTTCATTTTCTCCCACCTTTATTAGAATGTCAGCTCTATGAGGACAGGAATCTTTATTTTCTCTGTATATTGTTTTATCTCCAGAACCTAGAATGTGGCCGGGACATAGAAGGTACTCAATATCTGCTTACAGAAAGAATGGATAACTGCTGAGTTGTATAGAACCAAAAAGCATGCTATACAAAGCTCTTTGGTGGCACACAATGAAAATAAATTAGACTAATCTTTAAATTTATCTAGACCAAACTTCACATAATTCATCAATGCATTTGCAGAAATTTTCAAAATCCTTTCAATACATCTCATTGTATATAAATGATTCAAAGTCATATGAACATTTTTAAATATTGATTAATTAGTATGCTTTTTAAATTGTCCATTAGAATAAAATGGTTATTTGATTGCTATGTTTTTAGTAAAATGCTTAGAATATATCGCCAGCTTCTAAAGATGCAAGCTATTCCAGTTACTGAGGAACTTCCATTCTGTTTTCTTTTTTCCTTTGCCACTCTTAATGAAGCCTTTGAAGATCTTCCACCTGAGAAATTTATTGTTTCCTTGGATAACCATACTCTAACTTTTATACTTGTACTTAGCAATTGGCATTTTCTCCCTTCACCTTCATTCAAACCACATTCACTTTGTAAGGTTGTTGAAATTATAAAAGCCACATTTCCTATGCTCCCAATATCTTAGTCTCTGGAGGTAAATAATGTCTCTGGATGTAAATTAAGTTCCTTCAGTTGTGTCTGCTGCTGAAAGATTTGTTAGGTGAAGTTGATTCAGAGGCCATCTTGCAGCTCTTCACAATAGATTAGCAATAAGTCTAAATCAAGGTTAGTAATTTACTTATAGGGGAGGTCCCACAGCTAACAAATACCAGATAAAGTATTCCAATTAGTAACTTCAAGCTCCAATTCAAGATTTTGTCTAATACATGGCTGCCATGGGTATGTTACTACCCACAAATAATATACACTCTAACTGTAATTATACCTTCTGTCATTAAATAATAATTTGTATACATTTTTAGAAAATTATGACAAACTTGTCACACTTCTTTAACTGTACCTTTCAGCAAAATGTTCCTCTATGAAAATCCAAAATATATACTTCATTGAATAACATCTGAATGTTTTGCTAATATGACATTTTATGTTAATTTCTCACAGTATATTATTTTTTCCCCAAAAATCTCTGCAGAACTCTCAATTCACTTTGAATTGGTTGAAGTTCTTATAATGCTAGAGCACAACACACCTACTACTGGGTGATGGCAGTTCTAAGGAATGTTGGCTTACTATATTTTTAAGCAATTGCAGTGGTTTCCAGAAATTATAATTCCTTAATCATTCTTCAAAATTTGAATTACCAAAAATTATCAAAGTTGCAATTGTTGAAAATTAGAAATTGTAGCAAAAATAAGACCAAGAAATTGATAGCCTCTTTTCATTTTCAGATAGTTATGTCCTGCCTGAAAGTTGGAATAAAGTCAAAGCCAAGTCATGGGTCAATGTTGGGGCAGTACCAAAGAGCAACCAGATTTTATCCTGGAAGTACAAATTAATAAATTAGCCTTAAAAGAAGAATGTTAAAGCTAATGAATGGGAGCTTTAATTTAAAAGATTTCAAGAGCTCAGTGGAGAAGGCGCTAAAATAGAATTATGAATGAGACACAAAAATAATCAATTGGCAAGAACAAATCTCAAAAGGACAGAAATCTAGAAAGAAATATAAGTAGGTTGGATCATGATGGCTTAAGGATTTTTTTGAGGGAAAACATCTCCCTTTCTATTTACTTCACAATTGCCATCAAATAACTTGTACTTTAAAAAGAAATAACTCCAAAGGAGAGAGAATAACAATGCATGTTAAATAGCATATGTTTCTGTTGCATGAGGACACAATTTATACTAAACATTCAATTAAGAAATTAAATATGATTTTCTTATCATTTAAAAGAGTGGTTGAACTAAATTTTATTAAATGCTAACCATAAGTTAGATATCTTAGAAGATATTTTACAGCTTTCTTTATTCTTGCAACAGCATTATGGTATAGTTAGGTAAACCTAGGAGAAAAAACGAGGTTATATGAGCTTAATTGAATTTCCAAGTCCTTTAAACACTGTCTATACACTGTTATAGCTATACTTTCCATGATCCCCAAATAACAAAATACATGGATTACCCTCGATCATATTGTGACTGTTTTCTTTGGGAAATTCAAACATCATTTATGGCCATTTTTCTTACCTCTTTGCTCTTAATTGGCTTTCAATGATCAGGCCCCTTACCTTCATTTAGTTCCTTTGTCAGAGAGATAGGAGATTATCTATTTCAATCCCACAGATGAATCCACTTTTATGATCTATTTTATGTTTTAGAAGATGTATTCATTTGTTATGACAGCAATGATCTGAAAAGAAAAAAACAACTCACATTAGAATTTCAGATGACATTGCACGTAGGTCAACAGAAAACTTTTGAATAACTATATCACACCAAATTGATTGAATTAATTCTGTGCTCTGCCTGGCATGAGAATAACTGCTTTCAATAATGTTAGTTCATCATGTTAATGTTTACTAATTTATATAGCTGATTTACAATCTGATCAAATAGGCTTTGGAACTCTACATTTATTTAATGATTTAAAAACTATTTGGTGGCTGTCATTCATCTTCTACATACTGTATTAGTGACTGGAAATCATGTGTTGAAAATCCAGAAGGTGCAATGTTCTCATGGTGATTTAATTGTTATGAGGTACATCTGAAAAATGAAGAAAAAATGAAATGAGAAATCTCATAGTGACAAAGGGTGATAACAGAAGTAAAACTTAGTGGTGTCAAAGAAATTTGGTATATGTTTTACAGCCAATAGAAAAAGATTGTTAGAGTGATGTATAATCTTCCCTTCAAATTCATTTCAATTGAATCTCAGAACATGACCTAGTTGGAAGTAAGATCACTGAAGATGTAATTACTTAGGTTGCAAAGAGATCATACTCTACTAGAGTGGGTCCTAAATCCACTGTCTGATGTCCTTATAAGAAGATGAAAGGGGAGTAAAGGAGGGCAGAGGATGGCAGAAGAGGGAGGGGGAAAGAAAGGAGAGAAAGAGAGAGTAAGGGACAGGAGGAGATAGAGGGAAGTAGGGGAGAGTAACAAGGAGAGCAGGTGAAGCACGTAAGGATAAATGATCATAGGAAGATGGAGGCAGATATTGGAATGATACAAGGCCAAGGAAGCCAACAATTTCTGAGAACCAATAGAAGGTAGAAAGAGACCTGAGAGGACCCTCCCCAGAAGCCATTGGAGAGAGTAAGATGTTGAGAACATCTGAATTTGGAACTCCAGAACTATGAGTGAATAAATTCCTGTTATTTTGAGCCATCCACTTTGTGATCATTTGTAATGGCAGCTCTAGGAAACCAATGCACTCCACTCTGTTTTTCTCCATCATGAGTAGGTTATATTAACTTTGTCTAAATGGCTCTGGAAACTATGGGTTAACATCAAACAATTATTAAAAATGATCCTAGAGTCAAGTCTGTATATGATCTACACAGGATTTACATTACATTCTAAAGATTAGGATGAGTGTCCCTGCTCTGATAACCTTATAGGGTATTGAAGATGAAAGTGGTGAGGTGAATGAAATAATCTCGTAAAATGGAAACCAAATGGTTTCCACTATTTGGTTTCCACCAAATGGTTTCCACTAAACCAAATAAACCACTATTTTAATTATAGGAACGTAATATTACTTGAAAATGTCATTTCCTAAGAAAGTAGAAATAATTTAAGCTTTTCTGCCTGGATAAAAATTCTCTGATTATATTGGTGGTTTCCTGATGTAAGACAAGATCCTATGTGAGAGATGGATATCAAGATGGGTCGTGAATTCGTTTCCTTCCTGTTCATATTTTCTGGCTCTTGTAAGAATGTGATCTTTTCTACTTAAGGGACACATCATAGTGCAGGAATAAATGATTAAATTGTTAATACTGTTATCTAGGTTCCAGCTGGTAGAGCAGCCTGTCAGTTTTGCCATAGTGATGCTGTGTTTCTGAGAACACATTATAATTAAAGCAGGTGGATGGGAAGTCACCAGTTAGGGATTATTTCCTCAGTCTGTAAAGAACCAGCCTCGGAGTGATGCAACTAGAATGATGGAAGTTGGTTTCATGTTACAGCTGTTCGAATGGACACTCTACCTATTATAGTCAAGTCCATTACTCAGAGGAAAACATATTTATGATATATCTTTTAAAAAGCTGAACAAAGTCTGTTTCTACTTTGATCTCAAAATACAGTCAATTGAAATTCAGCAAAGTAAATGTGGTGTAAATATTTAGTAGCACTGAATATTTTGGTTAAAAACCCAATTGACTACATCTTTGGCACTAATTATTAATTGGAGAAAATTTTAATCTCTAGTTAAACCAGATAGGTTATTTTTTCATTAGGCTTATAGATATTTAAGGCTTCCACTTTAAATCTTTTTGAAAGTAATAGAACCACAAATATGACCAACATTTAATGATTGCTGACTTCCCCTAGTTTATATGCCAAAAGACTTATCTCCACTGTTAGAAAAAATAAGTTCACATAATTTTACCTGTTTCTTTGACTTCCTGAAGAAGTTGCTTCATTTGAATGAATCTTATGTGGAATAAGATTAGTTATACTTGAGATGACCCTCGTACCTTTATTTGTACAATTTTCTATTTTAACAAGTAGAAAATTAAGATCTAAATAACATTTTTGTTATTTAAGTATTTAACGTGTAAGGAATAATTATTGCATATTTTTACATGAAATCATTTTCAAAATATTGTAATTCTAACAAAACTCATTACATTCAATAACTCCATATATGTTACTCTTAAAATATGTTGATAATTCACTTGATACTTCTTTTTCAACATATAACCATCATTTATACTCTTGGTGTAAAAATATTTGAGTTCCAAAGAGCTAGATTAAGATATTTTGCTTGATCTAATTTTCCAACGTCTCATCAAAATGTTTTAAAAGTACATAAATTGGTCTCTATCTTAGGAATGAAAAAAATTAGTAACTAAAATTATATATGCAAGTTTCCAAAAAGTGCCCATTTGGAGCAAACAAGTGAATTGGCAATATATATGGAAACAGCTATGAGGGGATACTTTAATTCCATGTTTTTCTCCAATTTCTCTTCAATTTCTCAATCACTGTCTCTTCTTTGTCAACTTTCTCCCTATCCATCCTTGTCTATGTGTATCTGTATATCTACAATTTCTGTTTCTTTTTTTTAACTATTCTTGTAATTGTGAAATATGACATGTATTAAAAAAAACAATAAATTTCCAAATACCTTTTAACAAGTAGTTATGGAAGAGATTTTAAACTTTGGTATGCATTATAGTTCCAGGATTTTATATTTTTAATATATTTTTAATATTTTTATTGTAAACAACAAACACAAACATTCTTGACATGGCTACATTCAATGGCTCATAATATCATCACATAGTTATGTATTCATCACCATGATCATTTATTTGAACATTTGCATCTCTCCGGCAAAAGAAAGAAAAATGAAAAAAGAAAAAGCACATATTTTCATTTTTTTCTTCTAGCCTCTCTAGAACCCTGGAGACCAAAGGAAATATCAGTATAATGAATCAGCAGTCATACTCATTTGTTAAATATATCTATTTACATTCTTATCTCTCACCTTTGCCAGAGGTCCCAAGACCCTTTCTGTTTTTCCTTCCCCTCTGCTGGTCTCTGATATCAGATTAGGAAAAAACTGTTTTATTTCATTAAATTTTAGAATTATTAGCAAATTATAGTTTAGATTAATGATTTTGATTAAAGCATAATTTAAATATTTTTGTAATATTTTAAAATATTATTATATTAAATTAATTATGCTAAAAGATGCAAGTAGACATGTCCCTAGGAGGGCTGGTGTGGGTGGTGACATGACAGTGATGGCTATGGCAGTGACCTAGGTGGTGAATGTGGTGGTGATAACATTGGTGATAGTGGTGGTGAAGACAGAGATAAGGGTGGCAGTGGTGGTGGCAGTGATCATACTAGTGGTTTGGTCATGGTGAGGTAGAGATAATTTAGAAGCATTCTGTAAAAACACTAATAAGTTATATTGTAGATGTCAAATTTTTAAAAATTACAATATGATTTATATTTCCAGCCTCAAAATTCTACTGGAGTTAGCTATGGTTCCACTAATTAAGCCTTAGTTTTAGGAAGAGAGAAAAGAACTGAGAAGTTATTTGTACTCATGGGGTTATTTTGAATTCATTCAGTAATAACAGACAAATCGGTTCTTTGGAGAACATTTCTTTGGTGGTCTGGGGATCATCCTTCTCATTGTTATGGCTTATGACCATTATATGGCTTATAGAAACTCCTGTACTACTAGCCCATCATGAGTCCTCAGATGTGTCACCTGCTGCTGGGAGCAGCCTTGGTAGGGGAAATGGTGCATACATTGGTATAGCTTCTCTTAATATACCAAATACCTTTCTGCAGCCCACATGTCATTGATGATTTTATATGTGATTTGTTTCCATTGCTGAAATGAGCTTTCATGGACAACATGCTCTGGGCCTCCTTATCATCCTCAATAGTGGGGTAATGAATGTAACCATAATCTTCATTATCACTGCTACCTACATGGCCATTCTTTGCTCCCTGAGCTCTTGCAGCTCTTAAGGGCAGCACAAAGCCATATTCACCTGTAGCTCTCACCTTACAGTGGTGGTCTTGCACATTGTGCAAAATATCTTCCTGTACATGAGGCCTGTGGCCACTTGCCCTATAGACAAGGCTAAAGTTGTGACATTCATCATTGTATAACACATATTAAACATCTTGATCTACACTCTGAGGAATGCAGAGGTGAAAAATGCCATGAGGAAATTTTGAACAAAACATGAGACTTTGGTTGGCAAATAACTGTCATACTGAGAATATCATGGGTCTCCCATTCAGAGAGGTATTTTTTTTAGAAATGTAGGAGAACTAAAACTGTCCACTCTCTACTATAAACCAGAGTGGTGATCATTTGGATATATTCTGACTTTTGATTTTATGTATTTAGGGTTTGTGATTGTATTAGTTAGGGTTCTCTGGAGAAACAGAATCAACAGGAAATATTCAAAAATATAAAATTTATAAATGTGTCTCAAAAAATAATTGGAACATAGAGTCCAAAATCTGTAGGGCAGGCTGTGAAACTAACAAATCTGAAGGAGTAACTGGATGAACTCCACAGAAAAGGCTCATGGGCCAAAGCAGGAAGAAAGCCTGTCTCTTCTGAATCCTCCTTAAAAGGCTTCCAGTGATTAGATTGAGCAACACTCATTAAAGAAGACACACCCCTTGGCTGATTACAAGTGGAATTAGATGTGGATATAGCATACACGATCATGATTTAATTCTATGAAATGTCCTCATAGCAAAAGACAGGCCAGCACAGGCCCAACCCAACAAACAGGTACCACCACCTCACCAAGTTGACACATGAACCTGGCCATGACAGTCCACCCCTTGTCAACTTGGCCGCTATACTCATCACTATAAACCATACCTGATTTCTAAGTAGAAAACAATAAAAGACACATTTTTTTCTCTCCTAACAATACTCAATAGTCCTGCATATAACTGGAAACTTTTCAAATCTCTCCAGAATAGGATGCAAGTCCATGGATAATGTTCATTCTTAAACTTGATATCTTACAGCTTAAATAGTATAACAGAAATAAGACGCATTATAATCATCATTTCTGTAACTGATCACGTGGTTGTCACTTATATTTATCACTACCTTCTTCCACTACTCATTCCATGTCCCCTTTACCCTCAGCAAGCACTTCAGCAGGCCATGGTTCTTTGCCTGGTGGGGTGACCCAAACCTTGATTGCTGAAGTTTCAGAACCATTGGTAGTCCTGCCTGGATTGAGTTGTTGCAGTTTTCCATTGATTTTAAACACAGGGCATGGTAGTACTAAAAGACTCCCCAGGGGATCTCCTATATTTTAGGAAACCTCTTCTTGACTCCATTTTGTAGTTCCCATCCTATTTACCCCTGATAGTCAAGGTCAATCACCCCAGCCAGTAATGTTATTCCCTTCTTGTTTTGTTGATCCAGGGGCATGAGTAGTCCAAAGTGACCAGGTGGCAGTTTAGATTCCAGTTCAATGGAATCACTGTTGTTTCTCCTGATGGAAGCAATCCCCTCTTTGCAACTATAACCTGTAGACCAGCAGGGCTCAGGGTCACAGGGACAGAAAGCAAGAATTTTCTTAGTGGATGACTAGGGGTAATAGTGAGTGGTGCCACTCCCATTTCCACCCTTTGATTCCTGGACCCATGGATCCTGGCTATGGGAGAAACAGCACCATACAGTAGATGCTGATTCAGAGCACTCACAGCTTCCTGGAGAACATTATCCCAGCCCTTCATGGTATTGCCACCTACTTGGCACCATAATTGAGTTTTCAAAAGGCTATTCCACTGTTCTATCAATCCAGGTGCTTCTAGATGATGGGGAACATGGTAAGACCAGAGAATTCCATGAGCACGTGCTCTTTTCTGCACTTCATTTGATATGAAGCATGTTCGCTGATCAGAAGTAATGCTGTGTGAAATACCATGATGATAGATAAGGTATTCTGTAACCCCACGGATGGTAGTTTTGGGAGAAGCATTGTGTGCAGGGAAAGCAAACCCATATCCAGAGTATGTTAGAACAAATCGCTACCCTTTCCCTGAAGGGAGTAGTCCAATGTAATCAACCTGCCACCATGTCGCCAGCTGGGCACCTTGGGGAATGGTGCCATACTGGGGGCTAAGTGTGGGTCTTTGCTCCTGGCAGATTGGGCACTCAGCAGTGGCTGTTCCCAGGTCAGCTTTGGTGAGAGGAAGTCCATGTTGCTGGGCCCATGCATAACCTCTATCCCTACCCCCATGGTCACTGTGTTCATGAGCCCACTGAGCAATTAAAGGGATTGCTGGGGAAAGAGACTGACTGGTATCCACAGAAAATTCATCTTATCTACTTGATTATTAAAACCTTCCTCTGCTGAAGTCACCCTCTGGTGTGCATTCACATGGGACACAAATATTTTCTTGTTTTTAGCCCACTCAGAAAGATCTATACACATACCACTTCCCTAGGCCTCTTTGTCAACAATTTTCCAATTATGGTCTTTCCAAGTCCCTGACCATCCAGCCAAACCATTAGCAACAGCCCATGAGTCAGTACATGAACACATCTCTGGCCAGTAATCCTTCCAAGCAAAATGAACAACCAGGTACACTGCTTGAAGTTCTGCCTACTGGGAGAATTTCCCTTCACCACTGCCCTTCAAGGACAACCCAGAAAGAAGTTGTAGTGCTGCAGCTGTCCACTTTCAGATGGTACCTACATGTCATACCAATCCATCTGTAAACCAGGCCTGAGTTTTCTCTTCCTCAATCAATTCACTATAATGAACTCCCCAAGAGACCATAACTCTGGTCTCAGAAAGAGAAGGTAATGTGGCAGGAGTGGAGATCATGGACATTTGGGCCACTTCCTCATGTAACTTATTTGTGCCTTCAGGACAAGCTCTGGCCCTAATTCACATATACCATTTCCATTTTCTGACGAAGTGCTGCTGTGCATGCCCAAATTTATGACTTGGTGGGTCAGACAACACCCAGTTCATGATAGTTAACTCAGGTCTGATAGTAACTTGGTGGCCCAAGGTTAATTATTCAGTCTCTACTAAGAACAGTAGAGGCCCAAAGCTGCTTCTCAAAAGGAGAGTAGTTATTGGCAGCAGATGGTAAGGCTTTGCTTCAAAATCCTAAGGGCCTGCATTGTGATTCTCACATAGGGGCCTGCCAAAGGTTCCAAACAGCATCTTTATTTGCCACTGCCACTTTTAGCACCATTGGGTCTGCTGGATCATACAGTCGAAGTGGCAGAGCACCTTGTACAGCAGCCTAGACCTGTTGCAGAGTGTCCTTTTTTTCAGGTCCCCACTGAAAATTAGTAGCTATTTAGTCACTTGATAAATGGGCCAGAGTAGCACACCCAAATGAGGAATGTATTGTCACCAAAATCCAAAGAGACCAACTCTTTTTTGGTTGAAAGAAGGGCCAGATGCAGCAACTAATCCTTCATGTTAGAATGGATATCTCAACATGCCCCACACCACTGGACACCAAGAAATTTCACTGAGGTGGAAGGCCCCTGTATTTTTGTTGGATTTATCTCCCATCCTCTGACATGCAAATGCTTTACCAGTAAGTCTAGAGTGGTTGCTACTTCTTGCCCACTAGATCCAATCAACATGATATCATCAATATAATGGACCAGTGTGATGTCTTGTGGGAGGGAGTACAATCAAGGTCCCTGCAGACAGGATTATGACATAGGGCTAAGAGTCAATATACCCCTGAGGTAGGACAGTGAAAGTATATTGCTGACCTTGCCAGCTGAAAGCAAACTGTTTCTAGTGGTTCTTACTAATGGCTATTGAGAAAAAAGCATTTGCCTGACCAATAGCTGGATCCTCGGTACCAGGGGATGTATTGATTTGCTCAAGCAATGATGCCAAATCTGGAACAGTAGCTGCAATTGGATTTACCACCTGGTTGAGCTTATGATAATCCACTGTCATTCTCCAAGACCCATCTGTTTTCTGCACAGGCCAAACAGGACAGTTGAATGGGGATGTAGCGGGAAACACCACCCCTGCATCCTTCAAGTCCTTAAGAGTGGCAGTAATCTCTGCAATCACTCCAGGAATTGTGTATTGCTTCTGAATTACTATTTTGTTATATTGAGGAAGTTCTAGTGACTTCCACTTGGTTTTTCCCACCATAATAATCCTCACTGCATGAGTTAGACAGCCAATGTGGGAATTCTGCCAGTTACTCAGTATGTCGGTTACAATTATGCATTCTGGAACTGGAGAAATAACAATAGAGTGGGTCTGGTGCCCCATTAGACCCACTGTGTGATGGGCCTGAGCTAAAACTCCATTGATCACATGACCTCCATAAGCTCCCACTCTGGTGGACCAGAGTGACTTTTTGGGTCCCCTGGAATAATTGTCACTTCTGAACCTGTGTCTTATAATCCCTGAAATATGTGATCATTTCCTTTTCTCCAATGCACAGTTACCCTGGTAAAAGATCATCAGTCTCCTTGGGGAAGACTTGGAGGAACATTGCACACTGTCTCAAGTCTGGAAATTGATTAAGGGGCTGTGTTTCTGTCTTTTTGTAATTCAAGTTAGACTTCTGTTCACTTGAACTAGGACTCTTTTGTTTATACAGCTCAAGCAAGAATTCAGCAGTCTGCCCATCTATTGCATTTCTAGGTACCCCATGATTCACTAGCCAATGGCACAAATGTCTGCAAGTCAGATTACTTTGATTTCTGCTTTGAGTTTGCTGTCTATTATAATGGCCACTTTCACCCTGTCTTTGGTGATTAAATGCTGCCACCTGGCTTCTGCCAACTTGGGATCTGGTCATCCCCATTGTATTTAAGGATACCAGTTCAGTGACAGCAGTTCCCACAGTAATATCTGACCTACAGAGAAATGCAACTACAGAGCTCTTCAGGGATGATGGCACTAGTCTCACAAATTTATTTCTTACTGTTCTGTTAAAAGGTGCTTCCTCTGGACATTTCTGGGGTGTAATAGCAGGCTTTGCATGATAACTCCACTCTAACATTCCAATCCTCTGGATCCCCTCATCTACATTATAGCAGGGCAGTTCTGGCATTTCAACCTCAGGTAATATTGTCCACCTTTTGATCCATGTTTCAGCCAACCATCCAAACAAACTGTTAATGCCTTTAACCCCTTGAACTATAACATTAAATGCATAATCTCTGCTTAGTGGGCCCATATCAATAAATTCAGCCTGAAACAGCCTTATATTCCTCCCACCATTACCCCACACCCCTAAAATCCATTGTCACACATATTTTCCTGATTTCTGTCTATATAACTTGGAAAACTCATGCAGTTCTTTTTGAGTATAATGTACCTCTTCATGTGTGATACTTTACACCTCACCTTTAAGGACCTGTTGGGACTTTAATCTAGTTATAGGTCTGGAAGAAATGAGGATTGGTGTGGGTGGGTCATGAAAAAAATTAGAAATATCTTCCAAGCCATTTGCTTCAGGGCCTTCATTTGCAGTTTCATCTGGTGAAACAGGATTGATCATCTAGGACTAATCTCTTCAGGTGGAGGTTGGGTGGCCAACTCCTCAAGGCAGACTGGAGGTGGGGCAGCTATGCCCTCAGGGCAGACTATTACACAGTTATCTAGAGAAGACTCAGCATGACCTAGGGTTTCAACCTCTCCTACCGACATAATTATCAATCCATATGTCACCATCCCATTTTTCAGGATCCCACTCCTTTCCAATCAATGTCCTCACTTGAATGGCAGACACCATGTAAGATTGAGATTTCAGTTTATCTTGTAAAGTTGCTACCCTAGCAATAAGATTCTGTGTCTGGTTTTCATGGATCTCAAGTCTACAGCTACAGGAAACAAGATTTTCCTTCAGAACACTCACAGAAATGTCTACATCTTTCAGACAGCTCTTAAGCTTCTTGTTTGAAGCCTTAAGCCCATCCCTTTCACTCATTAATGTATACAGTGCATCTAACAACAACCAGCCAACATCTCTATGCTTACTATTTCCAAAGAACTCCATAAAGAAGTCAAGAACATTTTCTCCCAGAGCCTGGCTTCATACAAGTGAAGGATTAGAAGAAGCAAATCACAGTCTAATATGAAATTGTCAGGTCTCATAAAATAAAACTTGATGTACAAAATTAATTCTGTGGCATGGGGGCTCCTTCAGTTTCTCTCCCTAAGCATCTTCTCTGACAGGACCTGATGTGCCAACAAGATAGATGATCATGAGGTCATAATCTGCATCAACCTGCTATCTCCCAGTGATGGCTGCAGCTGCACACCACCCCCCACCCCTCTTGGTGCATTTTTCCCCTTTAGAATAGCAAAAACATTGGCCACAACAAGGCACTCTCAATTAACAAATGGCCTGAAAGTTCCTCCTACCAATTTTAATAAACTTATTCCTCTGTGCTATTCTATCACAAAAGTGTTTCATGTCTGTTTAATTCTTAACAAATATATTTATATATATGTTAAATGTTAACATATATATAAATATATGTAATTAAGTTAGGTTTCTAAGAACTAGTGCAGAGTTTTATTTGATTAAATGCTACCTTTTTATCTAAAGGCTTTACACCTGTAATCTCTTTAAGGACTTTTCAGTTCTTTTTATATTTCTCTGTTTTCTAAATTCTTTAGCATTTTTATTCCTTTGTTACCATTGCTTTATATAAAGCCTTAATAGGTATAGATTTTAGCTAGAATATAAATATGTTAAATACAAATATTTAATGCCTGTTTGTTAGTTAATGTGTTCAGTCTAATTATTAGTTGGTATGTGTCTACAATTATATGAGTCAAATGTTCATAACCGGTTACTAATTACAGAAATTCTTTTAGAAAGGGAAACTTTAGGCTGTATCAAAATTAAAAGCATTTTGGTTATGAGTCTATAAAAAGTTTTATTTCTATAACATAATCTTACCTTACTATAATCTAAAGTGAAAATACTACTGCAAGTAAAAACTGAATATGCTATTTCATCCCATTTTTACACAAAATGAAGATAGTATGAGATGGTATATTCAATTCTTTATTTATCTCCCTAAAAATATTTCTGCATTCATTTTTCTTTTCAAATTATAAATTTCCTATTTATGTCCATATGCATTTTCACTGTATAATCTCATACCTCTAGATAGTAACATCAATTTAATAAGAAAATTCTTAACAAGCTCAAAACCTAATATCCTTCTATCTGTGCAACCAATGAAAAAGTTCTCCTACATTTAAACTTAGAACAAATTCAATAAACTTAGTATAGTTCCCAGAACTTAATAATCAATATACTTTAAAATTTCTTCATAATTTTAAAATATAAAAACAGTAAAACAAATTAAATAATGATTCTTCCAATTAAACAAATGCAATTTCATTCTGCTTAAGTATGTCCTCCTTAAAGTTAAATAAACTTACTAATAAATAACCCAATATTATAACTGCCTTCTCAAAATTCTTCTTAAAGTAGTCTAATATGCTGTAAAAACTGAGCAATATCCCAGAAAATAATAAAACATATAAAATATAATAAAAGTAAAAATATGCTAATATTTCAAATATTTTGTTAAAATAGTCTAATATGCTGTAAAAACTGAGCAATATCCCAGAAAATAATAAAACATGTAAAATATAATAAAAGTAAAAATATGCTAATATTTCAAATATTTTATTTAAGAAATCAATTGTTATTAAACTTAACTTTATAACATTACCTGAATTAAAAAAAAATCTAACTTTTCTTACTTAGCCATTTGCTACCTCAATATGTACAAGCATTTGCTATTAAAATAGCTTTATTAATGCAGTCTGTCATGAACAAAAGTCATAAATCTTAGCTTCTAAGTGTTTATATTCTAGCTAAAATTTATAACTATTAAGGCTTTATATAAAACAATGGTAACAAAGGAATAAAAATGCTAAAGAATTTAAAAAACAGAGAAATAAAAAAAGAACTGAAAAGTCCTTAAAGAGATTACAGGTGTAAAACCTTAGATAAAAAGTAGCATTTAATCAAATAAAACTCTGAACTAGTTCTTAGAAACCTAACTTAATTCTGTAAATTAAAACATTCTTGGCATTATTTCACAGTTGAAAATATTGTTAAGAAAAACTTGAGGTTTTTGCTGAATTAAACTGAGAAATATTAAATAATCATTTATGTGTTCTGAGTATAATGTATATAAATGCCTGTCCATGTTCTAAACCAAAACATAAATTGAATTCCTTCCTCCATTATTTTATATATCTCTGGTTCTTCTTCACTTCATAAATAGTATTAGTGAAAAAAATTATATAGGGTCAAAAGCCTTATAAATGTATTATCATACTTATTTCTTATTATATGAGGTTTAAATAAATAAAAACTATAAGTGAAATGAATGCAGAAAGTAATAGAGTGTTAAAGAAATGGATTTTGTTTGTTTGTGGATTACAAGCCCTGAATCGATTTAAAAAAAGTAATAGAGAATCAGAGGAGATGAATTTTATTTGTAATAGTCATTTTTAAT
>PVIY010026175.1:0-14916 GCA_004026745.1 Myrmecophaga tridactyla
TACCGAGTCTGATCTTAATTGAGAAGTGCATTCCTTTGCCATGAATACCTTCCTTACAGGACCCCTGGGAAAGCACTTTCCACCTCACCCCTCTGACCTAAATCAGTCCCCTGTTGACCATCAGGCCATGGCAGGTTTGGGAGAGCCGTGAGCAAGTTGGCTACAAATGGATTTATTTATCCTTTCTCTAGCCTCCCATTGATTTACTTACATTCTAAGTAGGAAAAAAGAAATCTGAAGATTGTATGATTTTCCTCCAGTAAGAAATGTAGGTGGTCATTCCTTTAAAATAAAAAAAAAAAGGAAACATAAAACTATGGGTTTTATTCAGTAGGGGGCCAACTGAGTATTCTTTTTCTTTCTTTTTTTTTTTTTTTTTTTTAAATTTGCAAATGGGCAGGAGGCACCAGGGATTGAACTCCAGACCTCCAGCACGGCAGGTCGGAGCTCTGCCTGCTGAGCCACGGCAGCCGCCCCCAACTGAGTATTCTTGAATGCTTTCTCCTCTTAGAGAATAATTTCTGCAGTTGGCATTGAAGGCTCTCCGTGGATTGGTCCAGCCTATTCGTGCAGGCTTATTTCTCATCACTTGCTTCCATAAACACTTGTGTCCAGTCATCCCGGTGTCCTTTCCTTTATGAAATATCCCTCCTGCTTCTGAGTCTTTGTTCATGTCATTTCTCTTTGTGGCTATGGCCCTCCTGACCCACCCTCATATGGTCCCAAAGATGTTCATCGTTTTCTTACTGATCGTATTACAAATAAGCATCTAGATTTTTTTCAGGAAGCATTTGCTGAGTAATCCAGTTGCCCAGACAGTATAAACACTGTCTTTGAGTGTTTAGGAAACTTTGTCTCTTCCACTCATGAGATACTTGCTCTATGGAAGGTTGTGTTGTATCCGCCCTCAACACATACATCTTGTGCACATCCTATGTGCCGGCAGCTCTTGAGGTTCTGGGGACACAGCGGCAAACTCTGTAGACAAGACTTTGTTCCCATAGAGCTTATATTCAAGAGTGAAGAGACCAAATAAACAAGTTAACAAATAAATACAATAATTTCAAAGAGTGAAGAAAATAAAGTGAGGTAATGAAGGAGGAGAGAGGAGAAACATTAGATAAGATGCTTTGTGAAATTCTCTATGAGGAGAAAACATTTAGTGGAAATCCATATAATAGAAGATGCCAGTCATGCAAAGATAAAGGGAAAGAGCATTCCAAGCAGAAGGAACGGCAGATCCAAGGCCTTGAGGCAGAAAGAAGTTGGCATATGGGTGATCAAAAGTTTCCTAGAGGTTATTTAAAAGATGTCTGCATTTCCATTACTGCATCTAGCACATAGTAAGGCAACCAGCCACTAGATTGTCAGCTCTGTGAGAGTAGATACCATGCTATCTTGCTTTCCATGACTAGTAGCGTAATTGGCATATACCAGACACTGAAATTGATTGATAAATTAATAGATGGATGCTCATTGAGTAACTGAATGATTTATCTTTGGTCCAACAGCAATTTTGCAGCATAGCCAGAATGGAACACCTTCATCTGCCTAAATGCTAGTCCATGCTGAGCCAGCCTCCTGTCAAAACCATCTCTCTGGTTTAGTGTCATCGTTCATTCATTGAAATAATAACAGGGCTCCTTCTTTCCTTTTGGAGGAACATTGTACAGACGAGTGTGATCTCATATACAAAATGTTTGGAACTTTTGGAAGCTGCTCAATAAATTCAGGCAATTCCTGTGGCATGGCTCACTGAGTAGGAAGCCAACAGTCATTGTATATTCAATTTTGCCCAAGCAACAGTGGGAATACAATGTGTTGATCATTCCCTGGCATCACCACTGTAGGATTCCCAAAGCTGGCACCCCTTTTAAACTTTTGGAATGTAGATAAAGCATTCCATCATGTTGGCGGGCCATTATTTTACCTTCCCTACTACAGGGTTTATTGTTGTATTAATCCCAGGGCTCCTGTCTGGCCCTTCTCTTGCATTCTCCCATGGAGAAGCCTATGTTACAATCATCCAAAATAATCCCTAGCTGAGTGGTGTTTTTAGCATTCGGAAGAGACAGTCCATTCATAGAAGCAATAATGTGGTAAGATCACTTTCCAAGAGCACCAAGTCTAAGAAATAATTTAACCAAAAGATTTGTAAAAAAAAAAAAAAAACCCATAAAACTTTCCCACCTCAACAAACAAACAAAAAACCAATACTTGAAGCTATAGGCCTGCTTTAGCTTTCAGTGGAAAGATAAGAAGCACAAACTATATTTCTTTGAAATCGTTAAGTATAAATTTTTTGGTGTTATGGAGGTGAATTAGATATAGGGTTATAAAATAGTGGAGACAGTGGCCAACTCATTTGACATTGCCATACTCTTCTTCCATTGAAACCAGACATTTCAGTTCATCCTATCAAGAGCTCAAATGTTTTCTATGCACCCAGATGCTCTAGGTGTGAAAGTTCCTAAAAGAAATTCTCGGTTCTCACCTATTTCCAAACTCACTTTGCTACTTTGACCACTGCTGATGGCTGCCCAGACGTGAATATTTGTATTGGGAACATCCATGTGCTAAGGACCTGTCATGTGACTCTTGAGCCAGGCTACACCCTTGCTATGCTTGATTTTTGCATAGCCACAGATATCCTCGGCTGAGCATTTCTTAGCACACAACATAGTTGTTTTTGTCAGTCAACTTGATATATTAGATCTATCAATGACCTGCTGTAATGGCCAGAGTCTAATATTGTGTGTCTATTAATATATAACCAATAAGGGTGAGAAGAAGAGATAGAGGATAAAATAGCCGCATCTATACTCCCTGCCCAAGCCCCTCGTTGAACCACCTCCCAATTACTATCTAAGAGAGCAATGCCTGGGATACAGTTTGAGCTTAGACAGACACATGTAAATGCCAGACCATAATTTAACATACCCTTTTGCCAATTGAATTGGAAGCTGGTTTGGTGGCAGAATTGCCCACGTATTGCCTGCTTCACAAATCATATCCCCAAAGGACTGTCCAACCCGTTATATCAGAGGACCAATAATTCAGATTGCTTCAATGTCAGGCAATGAACATGCCATGGGTATAAGGACATTTCGAGGTCTTGCTGATGGCTGATGGTGTAGAACTCAGTTTGGAATGAGCTGGTAACGCCCCCTTAGCAGTTTCAAGAAGGGTACATGAAGAAGGATTATTATTTGCTAAGCATATTTCTAGCTGGGTTTGCTTGTTTCTAGAAGAAGCAACTTCCTCTCTTTCTCAAGTGCTCCTAGGACAGAATATTCGACTCTTGAAGACTGATGGGAAAATCTCCTTGAATCCTCCTGAATAAAAATCTTCCCATTAGACCCTTATGTGTCATCCAATCCAGTTTTCAGGGTATTGCTTCCATCTTGGACCACTTTTCATAAAAACAAAATTCACAATTAGGAGGCAAGAGAGAGGTGGCTGTTGTCCTGCAGGGTCTAGTGGGACAGACAGACATGAAAACAAACATCTACACAGCAACATGCTTCTGGCTAAATCTGAAGGTCGAACAGTGTGGTGGGGACACAGTGGGGAGAAGGAAAGTCATTCTCGCAAGAAGACTAGGAAAGGCTTTCCCGAGGAGGGGATGACATAGGAGTTTATTCTTGAGAGAGGGGTTTGCCAGGCAGAGAAGGGAGAAAGGGCATTCATAGCAGGGAGATCACAGGAAAAAGGGCCTCTGAGTTTAGGAAAGCTTGGTAAACCTGGAGAAGAGTAACTAGCCCAAGGCAGCCAATATATAGTGAATGGCGAGAAGAGTGGGCACAGAAGAATCTGGAGAGAAAGGTAGCAGTGAAAGGTAGAGGGCCTTCAGTTAGGCCAGTTCTGGACACTATAAAACAGATACAAACATAAGAAAAACCTGAGGGACTCTCCCACTCCTATTATGGAGACCCAGATAGCAGGATGTGGGAGATAAGAGCCTGGAGGGGGGAGGGGGTGACACACTTGCGTTTTTTCCTTAGCTCCAAAACGTACTATATTTGTGGTTTGGGCAAATTATTTACTCTCCCCAAACCCCATGTTTAGCATTTGCAAAATAGAGATGGATAAGAGTAGCACCTACCTCTTACTTAAGAACACAAGGAGTAAATAAGAGTGTGTATGTGAAGATTAATACAGTGACTTTATTAATGCAATGCATGTTAGGTACTTAACACATAATTGGCAACAATGCAGGCCTAATAATACTATCTGATGTGGTTGATAATACATGTGATTGATAATGACAAACTTCCATGGATGAGGGTCAGAAAGAAGCCCAGGGTCAGGTGGATCTGCTGAGGTCAGGTTATCTGCACCCTCGGTTTCTGAGAACAACCTGGGTGGACTTAACAGCTTTGGCTCTATCTCTCCGAGGTCAGCTTTGCGGTTGGGAGGACATGCCTAGCAAGCTCATTCTGTCCTCCAATTTCTTTCCTCCTGGGGATCAAGAAGGGGGAGGCCAAGCCTTGGATTATAAAGACATTCTTGCATCTCTCCATGTAAAGTGATCATGCCAAAGTCTCCTGGCACCAGGCAAGGGAGCCCTTCCCCCATCCAGGGCTCCTTGTCCCCACACGATCCCTAAGGGGCCTGATGATATTAGACCCCAGGGACCACTTTGAAAAGTCCTTGTTTCTTTCCCCAAATGTCTTGGTATGTTTAACAGCTGCCTGTCCAGTGGGAACTCTGCGTGTTCAGCTTCCTAGCATGGCCGTTGGCTCTCTACACAAGCCATTGTTCCAGGGAAGCCCATCCAAACAGTTTGGGGCAAGGCTGATAATGCTATTCTACTCCCAAATAGGCGGGTTTTTTTTTGGGCAAGAGTGTTTACAATTGAGTAGAAGTAGAAAAGAAAGAAAGAAAAGCATGAAGGAAGGAAAGAGAGAGAAGGGAAAGAACTGCTCATCCAGGCAAGTCCCACCCCCAGTTTCTGAAGCTCTTCCCAGGTAGGGGTTAGCGGTAGTTCTTGTCTAAAATGTCTGTGAGCTTCTCCTGTTTCCTAAATCTAGGGCAAAGTTGGATTTTAAAGTGAAAAATCTCAGGAGGGGACTGGGGCAATTCTGGAGAGATTTTTTTTTTAAGTGCCTAAGATGGCTGAATTGTTCTTAAAGTACAACGTTCTCATAAGGAATTCTGAGTCAACCTCCTGCTTTTACAGATGAAGCCTTCTGGGAAGTTGGCTGCCCCGGGCGCCCCAGGCAATGCTGAAATGTCCTTCCAAACAGGGACCCAGACAGCTGCAAGGCTCCAGTTACCCAAGAGGTGAGTGACATGGACACTTTGCCAGTTGAAGAAAGAGAAGGAGCGGGCTGAAGATAGTGAGGAGAAGGACGATGGCAAAAGAAGGACAGTGACAGGAGGGTGGGGGACAAGGAAGGAGTAAAACAGGATGCGCGGCAGCTGTCAAGTGGCCTTGTGGAAAGAAAGTGGGTAGAACATCCTGTCTCTGACCATACTCCGTGCTGTGCATTAGGGGGCAAAGGCTGGTGCCCCACTTTGTTCCTCGGAGTATGATTAGTGAATAACCAACTCAGACTGCACTTTGCCAGAAGCGGAACCGTTCCGGCCCATTCGTCCAATATCATTAAGGGGCTCTTAGGGCAAGCGACTCTTGGAAATGGAGCTAAGATAGCTGTCTTTGTGCTGGAGACAGAGTTTGTCCTAAGCCTCTGATTCAGGATTCAAATATGTCTTAGGCTTTCTCAAGCAGTGAATTACAATGCATCCCCAGTTAAATGTTTTTATTTTTCCTTGTTTCTGCTCATTTGCATCTTCCATATTTTTCTGAAATGAGGATGCATTGCTTTGGCAATAATGCAAATGAAGTACTTTTAATTGTAAAAATGGAATTGATTAGAAAAGAATTCACAAAATAATTTATACAAGTTTTATAGAGAAAGAGGTGAATGGGTGGCTATCAAACTGTTGACTTTGGCTGACTCGTGGGGTGGGGTGAACCAGAGTTGGGAGCTTGTCAACTTCAGCTATCTACATATTGCTTGACTTAGTAAAATGACTGTATATTACTTTTGTCATTTCTTTTGAAAAGTAAGGAAAAAAGAATTATTTTTTGGCCATGTGTTTTTTAAAAGAATTGTGTTTGGCTATGTGTTGATTAGGTGAAATATCTTTAACTCACTATTTTTTTAATTGTATACAAATTGTATTTAATCAAACTTTATTTTCTTTACCCTTTAGCAAATCTCTTCTGCCAATTTTATGTGTCAGCCCACCAGAAAAAGTTTGAATTTTTCACTTGCACTTCAAGATGGAAAATATAGGCCTTTCTGTTACAAGCAAATGTCCCCACCAAATGAATTCACATATGTGTATGCTTGGTTGAGAGCACCAATAGTGTAAACAACTTTCTTTTTCATTTATGAAGTTGCAAATTAATGGAAAAGTGTAGAAAATAATTTAAGGAATATCCATGACCCACCAATGACCCACCAACCGTATTTAACAAATGTCATTTTTCCATATTTGCTTTGGATCTTGAAAAATAATAACAATAATAAAATACAGTTATCTCCTACCTTCATTTCAGAGGCTACTGTTTTCCAGAAGTTGATATGTATCTTTCTGCCCACCTTTATTATGCATATGCATACGTCCACAAACAATATAGGATACTGTTTTATATTTCCAAAACTGTACCAAAATAGTATGGTACCATATATAGTTCTTTTGTTGTTGTTGTTTTAATCAATGTTTTTTAAAAAGATTTATCCAAGTTGATGCATGTAGCTCTGGTTCATTCATTTTCATTGTGATGTAGCATTCCATTGGGGGACTCTACCATCATTTTTTTTTTTTTACACCTATTCTCTTATTGATGGACATTGGAGAAATTTCTAATTTTTCCTTTATTATAAAAAATGCTACATTGAACATCCTTCTTTGCATCTTCTCATGCACTTGAATCAGAGTCCGTCAAAGTGATATTCTTAGTAATGAAATTGCTGAGTCATTGGAAAACCTATCTTTAAGAATGAGAGAGAAAGAGAAATGGAGAAAGCCTTAGGTTTTCTTCAGGATGATTGGCTTTACTATGGATTGCAGGTCATCTCATTTCACCTGAAGATGAATTCTTCAGCTCTTTTCACGTCTTTCTTTCCAAATTTGAAAATTGGTTGGGAAACCTCTAACTCAAGCCCTGAGTATGAAGAATTTCTTGGTCAGAACTCAAAGAACTAACTCATCCTGGAGTTGAACTGAAGAGGGGACCAGTGAATATGTTATTTTTTTCCTCCTTTCTCTCAGAATATTGCATATCAATTTAGAATGTATTAAATAAGGTCTCAAGATTAATAAGCTTATTCAAAAGAGAAAGAAAGTCAATACTCTTGGTAAGTGGAATGACAAGTTAAAAATTCTGAATCTTTCTGAAGCCAGACGGAAGGATGATTTCTTGTCTAAGCTCTGTATCACTTTGTTAGCATCTGTGGTGGTGCTCTTACCTCCTTTTAGAACCATTTCATGTGTTTGCATCAGCAGATTTGCTTTACTAGTCTGTTGGAACAGGGTGACCTGTGGCCTTTGCAGAGAGAGATTTAAAAAAAATCAGTTCCCCTCCTTCTTTGCTCAAAGAAAAGACTGTCATTAATCAGTCCCCCTAAGGAGTAATAGACCCCATGAGGATCAGTTGCTACCCAGCACTGTGGGGTCACCGACAGTTTCTTGAACCTCACCTGTAAGCCCCTGCTGGAAGTGGTTGGACAACACCTGCCCCGGATATTCCCAGGGCTTTAGGAATACTGCAGCCCTATGCATCCCAAGGAAGAATACTTGTACTAGACACGCTATGCAATATGAACTGAGTTGGCCTATTGCTAGATCAAGAACTTTAATAGTTAATTTTTAGGTGTTTTCCACTGATTTTATTGTCAAGGACAAGGCTAAATAAAGCACTTAAGTTTTTAAAAAATCAGTCATTTTAAATAAAAATATTAACTCTGTAGAAACGCATGTGGCTGTGGCAAATATTACATAGATGGTATGCTGGTATGCAAGTGACTGCGGTTCAGGAGGCATTGCCTGAGCCAGCTGTGTCCCTTAAAGTACTGTAAGTCACTGAACTTATGTGAGTGTTACTCTCAAAGGAGTGTTACTCTGGGTAGGTCCTTTTACTCTGTTGCGTCTATTTTACCCACCTAGAAAATCCAGGGGTTGGACTAGGTCAGTGATTCCCGCCCTGCCTTCATGTTTGAATCACTGGGCAATTAAAACCCATACCAGTGACTGGGATCCTCTCCAGATCAATTAAATCAACATCTCTAGGGGTTGGGCCAGGCATCAGTATCTTTAAAAATCCCCTCAGATGATTGTATAGTACTGGTAGGGGTGAGGACCACAGTATGTGACAATCTCTGAGGTTTCTCCCAGATCTAAGAGAAATTGATTTTCTAATTCCAAAAATAAACTATATATGTGAAGTACTGATTCAGAATGGTGGAGGAGGCTTATTGCCTAGTTCAGGCTCAGCCACAGCACATGATGTATTTAACCACTGTCCAGGTTTGAGTCAGCACTGGTCTGGGAGCTCCCTGAGGGCGGGTCTGTGCCCTCCTTTATCTGGGTTTTACCTGAACCTACTGCAGTGCTTGGTATACAGTAGGTGCTTAATAAATGTTGGATGGACAAATGAAAGATTGAAGTCCAGAAACCTGATTTTATTTAGTCATCTAGCCCATTCAGATGTATGTGACTCTGCCAGTATAGATCAGAAATTGGTCCATACTAATCAAACTCACAAGAGACTGAGTTTTCTATAGAATTCCTGTTGGTTAGTTTCCAAAGAAAGCTCTTCCGAGTCTCAGAAGGGAAACCTGTTTTTGTTCCAGATTGTTCTCTTCCTGGCAGTGAGATCAGAATGTCACTTGGTGAGAGTTGAATATTTTTCTGTGTTATTTCTATCAACAAGAGTTGAATTTTTTTCTGTGTTATTTCTATCACGCTCTGATGACCTGATGACCTGGCTTCCTTATCTTTAAGAATATTTTTCTGTAAAGGGTCAGGATCAATCATCCAAATTCAGAGTGCCTGTTGAATCTACTAGTGATGTGAAGATATATTTTTATTTTCCAGCTTCCCCTTTTCAAGCATTCATGTAGACCACCGCCTCGCAATGTACACTCATCATCCCAACACGTGGCTTCCTGTGTCAGATGATCTTGAGTTCAGCGGCTTGCAAATGACATATTCAGGAGAGGCGCTTTAATCTCCTTAGTAAGGTCGCTCCAAATCACTTTGCAAGATGAGTTACTTCTGGAAAACTGTCCTGTCGACAGCTAATCCCATCCTTCTTGCAGGCTTGGCTTACGGAGATGGCATCTGCTGACCTTAGGCTTTGGGAGCCATCTTATTTTGAGGGCTGTAGCACCTTGTCCCATGTCTACAATTACCATGACTAAAAATACTTTGGAGTTGAAGGATCTTCAAGGGGACTTTGTAACTTGGACTCCATTCCTTGGGTTTTGCTACTATGCCTCAAGTTACCGTCTTGTTACTGTGTTAAGCTGCATGACATTGTAACTGCTAGACCAGTATTCCACTTTACAGCTACTTGGAAACCAGTCTTTATGTTGAGCCTTGGGCTTACGTTGCCTTTTCCCTCTAGATGTATCTGATTCAATGTTGCCTGTGATTTTGCTGACACCACTGTCACCACTTACCTGCCATACACAACATTAACCATCCTTCTTATGCACCATGCCAAAGCTTCCTTTTTCTCACTTAAATTTAAGTTATTTAAGTTTCCATCCATGTGTATCAGCCCTACACCTACTCCTACTTGCCATCTCCACTTCCCACCCCCAATATTATGTCCTGGGAGCTTCCATCTATGTTCAGACCAGAGGAACAGAGAAGTATTTGTGTTGCATAGGTGCTGGTGTTTGTCTAGAGAAGGGAAAAGGATGGAACATGCCTGTGGGCAGCAGGTACAGAATTGAACTGTGCATGAGTTTCTACATTGACTTGATGTGAGTGTCTCTCAGTCATGGCATGTGCCAATAAATTGCCAACCCCTGATTTCAGACATAAATTTTCCAGGCTTCCTGTCCTCCTCTATTTTTTAGTGTGCTTAATTAAAAGGAAGTGCTTCCAGTATATGTAAACCTGAAGTAACCTTGAGGACTTGTTCTTACCTTAAGGACGCACTTCTTTTTAATTAATTTACATTTTTCTCTTAACTCTTAGTCTAACTAGATGATGGGGGGAGAGCACACACACACGTGTGTGTGTGTGTGTGTGTGTGTGTGTGTGTGTGTGTAAGAGATAGAGGGAGAAAGGAAGGGAGGGAGGGAGAGAATTCACAGACATTTATGGAAAGATACAAAAGAAACTGATAACAGTTGCTACTTTAGAAAGGAAGACTGATGAGCTGGGGTAGAAGGAAACTTTTAAAACCTTTTGTGGATATATTTTATTAACATATCATTCCATTCTACATATATAATCAGTAATTCTTAATATCATCACATAGTTACATATTCATCATTTCTTAGAACATTTGCATTGATTTAGAAAAAGAAATAAAACGATAACAGAGAAAAAAGATTATACATACCATACCCCTTGCCCCTCGCCTTCATCTACCACTAGGATTTCAAACTGAATTTATTTTAACATTTGTTCCCCCTATTATCCATTTTTATTCCATATGTTCTACTCTTCTGTTGATATGGTAGATAAAAGGAGCATCAGACACAAGGCTCTCACAATCACAGAGTCACATTGTGATTGCTATATCATTGTTCAATCATCATCAAGAAACATGGCTACTGGAACACAGCTCTACATTCTCAGGCAGTTCCCTCCAGCCTCTCCACTACATCTTGAACAACAAGGTGATATCTACTTAATGCATAAGAATAACCTCCAGGATAACCTCTTGACTCTGTTTGGAATCTCTCAGCCATTGACACTTAGTCTTATTTCACTCTTTCCCCTTTTGGTCGAGAAGGTTCTCTCAATCCCTTGATGTTAATTCTCAGCTCATTCTAGGGTTTTTCTCAATCCCTTGATGCAGAGTCTCAGCTCATTCCAGGATCTCTGTCCCACGTTGCCAGGAAGGTCCACACCCCGTCTGTAACTGGGAAGCCAACTCTTCAAAGAACCTGACTTGGTCTAGGGAAGGGAGGACAGGTCACATGGTGCATGCCTACAGCAGGCACTGGGTGAATATCTGTGGCATGAACAAATCTCTTATGTGGGGCCCAAGTAATTGGTAGTGCCGTCTGGCATGCAATGCTGAGAAAGAGTCTCAGGTCGGGCTCAGTGGGAAAATGTATTTATGATGGTTCAGTCACTGTACAGGGGAGCGAGTAGAGAAAAAGCACATTGTATGTGCAGGACTCAACCTGGGAAGTCAGAATAAAATCAGAGCTTTCAGACCTTGAAGTGGCCCTAAACTATACCAGACTTTCTATTTGTTTCTGTTTTTTTATGGCTTTAATGAGATATATTTCACATACCATTACACTCACCCATTTTTATGTTTTTAGTACATTCCCAGAGATGTGCAGCCAACCCCACAATCTACTTTTGGGACAGCTCAACACCCCAGGAAGAAACCCCATACCCATCAGTAGTCATTCCCCAGTCCCATTCCGCTGGCCCCTGGCACCCACTAATCTATTTCTGTCTCTATGAATTTGCCTATTCTGGACATTTCACATAAATTGTGTCATATAATATGTGGTCTCTTGAGACCTGCCTATCCTCTAAACAAGTGCAGTTAATAGTATTTACATTTTCTTGATAATGTAGGGTTGTTATTGCTGGCCATAGGCCACACTCATGATGACCTCAAGAAATATCAAGTCAGGGGACTGGTGACACTAGATTCCATAGCCCATTCAGATGTATGTGACTCTGCCAGAGTTCTGTTGTGGAATCATCAGAGGCCTTCTGAGTACCTTGTTTTACGACCTTAGCTCCTAGTCTAACCATCATTTCCTTTGTGGTCCCCAATTTTTTCCAAGCTGGGCCATTAGATCAGGCCTGAGGTCTCATGCCTCCTCTCCACCCAGGCTCATAATAACACAACTCAACCGTGAGCCTCTTTTCTCTCTCCTCTGGGGTGGTTAAACAGGCTGAAATCATCCCTGCTTCTATCGCTATCTTGAGCATCGTGTCATTCAAACAGCTAAATTCCATTTTAGCCATAAATCCTCCACAAATATTTTATAATCTCCCTGGTTTAAGTGGTGTTACACCCTTTGATTCCTTGTATCCTTCCTCTCCCCTTTCTTAAAATAGTCTGTAGTCCACATGTCAGAATCCTTATCGGCTTCCCTTTTTCTAAAATTGTATCATCGAAAAAGAGCATGTATTTTATTTCCCTTGACTGTGTGCATCATCAAAACATTCCTAAATGCTAACCCCCAGGCGAGACGGGGCAGGGCAGCCGCTAAGGCGGATGGGGCACAATCTGTCAAGTCCAAGAACATTTGAACATCTGACATGGAGAGGGGATATTTGACATCTGAACTGTGCTGGAAAGTAGCATCTCTGTGCGTAATTTCCTTTACCTCTATGATAGGATTGGGGTATAGGAGAAAGAGTCTAATTTAGAGCATTGTCAAGGGTCTGGGCCAGACTTTCTTAGGAGGTCTTTGAGATCTGAGACCATTTGGCAGGAAGGGAGTTGATGCACTTCCAAATTTGGCCAGGGAACAGGGCGGAGTACATTATGGGAATTTGTGATTTGGGGGCTCTTCATCATATGTCCGCCATCAGGATAGGCCCAGAAGTTTGTGGGCATTCTCTGTTTGAGACCTGTCCTGGGTCTTTCTGAATCCTGGGAGAACCAAGAAAATTCCATCTGTAACTGGGAAGCCAACTCTTCAATGAGCCTGACTTGGTCCAGGGAAGGGATGACAGGTCACATGGCGCCTGGCCTACAGCAGGTGCTGGGTGAATATCTGTGGCATGCACAAATCTCTTATGTGGGGCCCAAGCAATTGGTAGCGACCGTCTGGCATGCAATACTGAGAAAGAGTTTCAGGTCGGGCTGGGTGGGAAGATGTATTTATGATGGTTCAGTCATGGTACAGGGGAGCGAGTAAAGTAAAAGCGCATTGTATGTGCAGGACTCAACGTGGGAAGTCAGAACAAAATCAAAGCTTTCAGAACTTGAAGTGGCCCTAAACTATACCAAAAAAGATTTGGGTGCATCCACCACTGGTATCAGGTGGACTGTGCTGAGCTCAGACCTGCCACCCCCAGACTCAACCAAAGGTGATTGGAATGAAGGCAGCCTCTGCAGCGTTGGCTGAGGGGACTCTGAAGCCGTCCCTCTCATAAGTGACCCAGCACTGCCCTCTGGTGGGCACTCCATCAAATGCATCTTGATTAAAAGGATTCACTTGGGAGCCTCTTTTATTTACAGCTGGCCGTTGGAGCTTTGGGACTAATCTCGTTAACTCACATGGACCTGACCTTGAGTGATGTGAGTATAATAAGCAGGAAAAGCTCAGCTACCCCAGGCCTCTGTCTGATTCCACCAATAGTCTCAGACAATTCAGTTAGCCTTTAAGAACTCCATTTAATACCTAGCAGGCACTATGCTAGGCCCCTTCTTTGTGCCATATCATTAATCCTCTAGGGTAGATACTTCAGCTATTCACATGTCACAGATGAGGAAACTGAGGCTCAGAGAGGAAGATGATGGTCTAGCACTTGCTGCAAGACCTGGATGTTCAGTTCTGGTGCCACCAACCCATTAACAGTAGTACCCCCAGGACAGTGGCTACGAAAGGAGAATGGAGGGAGGCAGGGGGAACTTATACATCTATTTCATTTTTTATAAATCTATTTTTATAATGAACATATACCACTTCTTTATTTAAATATACTAAACTCTGGTGTTGGCATCTGATGAAAGGATCTAGCATATCCAGAGTAGGATAGGTAGGAAGGAGGGGACAGCAAAGAGTTGAAACAAATGGGACAAGAGGATATGGTTTTATAGGGGGAGAGTAGATTTATTCTGTGTCTGTCTCCAGCTTGCAGAGCCAGTGCCAGGGGAGCAGAATTCTCAGGGTGGGTCTCAGCTGCACATCAGACATCTTGCTAACCAGTAGGTTCTACCCTACCAGTAGAATTGGTGGCCTGAGTGGGGTGGAACAACTTTGGAAGGGCTGGGGGAGAGGGCGGTCCCTGGGAAGCTTAGAGAAAATCACGGGTGGGTAGAGGATTGGGCTCCAAAGCCTCAAAGCTTCTGATGTCTGTCCATCCCTATCTGATTCTACCAGTAGGTGGCAGTACCTACACTAGCCTGTAGGTGGCGACCTTGGTTCGATAGGGCTGAAGCCTGGTTTCGGTCCCCTGGTTCTGACCCCTGGTCGCGTATTGTCTCCACCTGGGGAGGTTTTAAATCACTAACGCTTGAGATTGCACCCCCTAGAAGGTGTTATTTAATTGGCCTTGGGTGTGGCCCGGGCACTGAGGGTTTTGAAAGCTCCCCAGGTGGTTCTAAGCGATTGACTTGACCTTGGCATGTCTGCCCGTCAGTGGGCAGCTTGTTTCGCTTTTTCCTCTTTCTATTCTCAGGAGTCGGAGCTCACAGAAAGAAACTGGAAAGAGACGTCACCAGAGGCTATAAAGGATGCCAAGTCGTTGAAGAAGAGGAAATTAAAAGCCCCCTCCTTAAACAAGAGGAAGAGAAGAAACAGGAGCCCAAGCAATAAAGGAGCGATGGGCGCCGAAGTCCTTCAGGAAATGAATTAAATCAAGACACACTGAGGCGGCGGAGCGGCGGGTTGATACGCTGGACCTGGGCACCAGAGGTTCCTCTCGTCTAATAGCAGGAGCCTACGCTGGTGACCCAGTGGTGTCAGTGCTGGGATTCAGGACTTCGGGGAGCCCGGTGACAGGGGCTGGCGG
>PVIY010026175.1:15016-29956 GCA_004026745.1 Myrmecophaga tridactyla
AGTACCATTTTTTTTTTTTTACCCTTTTCCTCAGCCTCCAACCATGAATGGCACAGCACTGCTCAGGACTTCTCTACCGAATTTTCAGCAAAGTAGAAGGCTTTGGCCCAGCGCTTTGCATTCAGCCGTGGGCTTTGGCAGCCTGGAGCTTTAGCGCGTCTCCCGAGGCCGGGCTGGGGAAGCGCACTCGCGCCACCTAGAGGCAGCCAAGGGGCGGTGCCAGCGAGCGAGCTCTTCCAGGAAGGATTTGTTACCAGCCCCCTGCGAAACTGCTTGGGAACTTTCAAAAGCAGTAGTTGAGGCAGGAGTGGGAGTGGTGCAGCGGGGAGACTATGAACAGCTGGGGTAAGGAGGTAGGGAAACGTGGGCCACTGCGGTTCTGACTTCTTTTAGTTCCTGCAGCCTGGGTTCTAGCACTACCAGCAGCAGGCGGGCTGACCTTGAAGCAGTCCCTCTTCCCCTATGTCCTCATCTATGACATGAAAGGACCTGCATAGACACTTTAGTCTTCAGCATCTTGGCCCAAGTCTCCAATTCTGGGGACTGGTACGCGGAGACTGTTTGAGTGGCCGTGGCAGGAGCAGCTCCCCTGCCACGGCACATCCCTCCGTGGAGGGAGAGGGAGAGAGGAAAGGGCATCTCTCCCTTGGGCTTTGGATGACACCACCCAGCTTCCGTGGCGTGACTTTTATTGGAAACTTGATGGCAATTACAGTCTGTACCAAGCAATTTAGAACTTAAATAGTTATGCTGATAATTAATTCATAGAGTCTTCGGCACCCAGTGCGGGCAAATAGGAGTGTGTGAGTGCCCAAGTAACTTAATAAGAAGAGAGAACAGCTGAACCGAGAGGTTTCACTCAGATGTTTCTAGAAGCTTGTCAAACATGCAGAGTCTCTGGCCCATTCTAGAGCTATGCAATCAGAAACTAAGGGGTAAGGCCCAGCAATCTGGGTTTACCAAGCCATCTAGAAGGTTCTGAGACATGTTAAAGTTTGAGAACCACAGGTCTAGAGCCATGTTTCTCAAACTCTAATATGCCTGCCAGTCACTTGGGGACCTTGTTAAACTGAAGGTTCTGAGCAAGTGGTTTAGGCAAGGACCTAAGATCCTGCTTTTCTGACAAGCTTCCAGGGAAGACTGCTGCTGCTGTTCCTTAGACCACGCTTTGTGTAGCAAGGATCCGGGACTGTGTGTCCTAGACCAGCTTTAGCTTCAAAATCACCCGGGGCGTTTGTTAAATCCACACGTTACTAGGTCTCTCACCTGGAAACTCTGATTTACTAGGTCTGGGTGAGGGTCCAGGAATCTGTCTTTTAAAACAACTTCCCTAAGAGTTTATTGTTAGGCAGATTCTTAGAATTGCATGAGGGAACCTCTAAATGCAGACTCCCAGGCCTCCAACCCAAACCGTCTACAATCAGAATGCTATATTTTAAAAAATTACCCCAGAATATTCTGGTGCTCAGGTAGGTTCTGAAACCCTAGGGCTAGCTCAGCTCTCTCATTTTTCTGAGAAGCAACCTGAAATCTAAAGCGTGAGCTGCCCAAGGTTATAAAAGAAACAAGAAGCAAAGTTAAGACTAGAACCCAGATTCTCATTCCTAATGCAGTGTTCTCTCAGTGAGTATATGTAAAGTCTGTGTGTGCAATTTTGAAAATAGAAGATTTGGGGGATAGGAACTGTGTCACACAGATTGGCAAAACAGTAAGTCACAACTACTCAGGCAGAATAGAGGGAATAAAGAGTGCCCTCCGGTGTATGGTACAAATGAGGGGTGGGGAGGACCACAGAAGCCCTGAGGTTTGTTGGAGGAGGCTGGGGTGGGAGGTAGCAAAGAAGAGCCCCGTTTGTCTGGACGGGTTGGGGGCATGCAGGCAGTCAGGCTGAAGAGGCCCCCAAGCAGTGATCTGAGATGTGTGAGGACTCAACTGAGAGGCAAAGGGGGCACTGGTAGAGTAAAGACAGAGCGAAGTTCTGTTACAAATAGGCCTGCCTAAGGCCACCCATCTTTTCCCCATCCTTCCTCTGAGCCCACCTGGGAGAAGCGGGGGTCAGAGAGAGGGCACCAGCAGGGCTGCCCCCAAACCTGGAATCAGTGCCTCGGCAACAAAGGATCCCCAAACATCTGAGCCCTAGAAGAGCTCCACATGCTGGGATTCGAATTCCTGACTCTGACCCCAGAGATATTTCCACCAACCAAGTAGGCGTAAGTTCTATCAGCCGATTTGAATAGACCTGTCTGTGATGTTGGTTGCCTCAAGCCCTGTGCTCTCTTTTGAACAACATGGCTTGTGAAGCACGTATACCTTAGATCTTCATGTAACCAGCCTTGAAAATCCCAGAAGAGATGTGACAAAATGCCAGAAGAGCCCTATCAAATGGCTTCTTCCTTTTTTCTGTGATGTTTAATGTGCAAACTGCTTCTTTTTTGTCTCTTAAAATGTAGACCCGCTATTAGTATTGTCTTATAGGGATGACTAGTCTACCAAAAAGAGAAAAAAAATTCCATGTTGATTTTTCAATGAATCCAAAGAATTGGGTTGCTCAGGGTTCCGAGGTCAAGCAGGATTTGCTGGAAGAAGGATGGGGGCAGGGAGCCGAGGCTGCCTGAGCCTTGCCTGTGAGCTCAGAGCCCCGGGGTAGGACCCTGGAGACAGCAGTTGTTATTGCTGTTCAGCAGCACAGTAAGAGACCAGATTCCAAGCTTTGGGAGTGGTAAGAAAGGGACCCATTGCCCTCTGCCTCCCTGCCCACTTCCCTGATTTGGCTTCTCACTGAAGGGGATGTGGATTGTGAGGAGAATGTGGATTTCATCCTTCAGTCAGCCAAGGAAAGGAAGCATAGGCTCACTTCCCAAACCTGCAAGACACCCTGATTGAGCCTGCAGGATGGAGCCGAGACATCCTTCCACTCTGCAGGCCACAGGCTGATAGGCCCCCTAGAGAACCAAAAAGGAGATCATGCTTCTGGCTGAAGGCACCGAATTGAAGGGCTGGCTTTTGCCCCTGGGAACAATGCCAGCATGCCCTCAAAATAAACCCCTCGACTGGTGTAGCTTCTTCTTCAGGACTCAACACCTGTTGCCCAGGAGATAGAGACCCCAGTCCCAAAATAGGTGCAGCTGCTGCGGATGCTAATCCTGCCCAGGGCTGAGGCTGGGCCATATTTGGGAATATCTGTCTCTCTCCCCATGCACTGGACCTTGGGACCAGAAGACTCCTTTCTTTCCGCTCTCCCTTTTCCTGCTCTGGCTTTCTCTGGGATTGTGCAGGAACAAGCACAGATCTGAAACCTCCAGCAACAAAGCTTGGGAGAGATGGAGGCTCTTGCCCAGGGGTCCCCAGGCTGGTGTTCTCTCTTCACAGGGCAGCACCCCTTCTCCAAGGGCCTATTCTCTGATACCCGATTCTCTCTGCAGGCTTATGAGCCCGTGTGTGCTGCGAACAGCTGTGCCCACACCCATTGTTTCAGAAAGCCAAGAGAATCAAGTTCATGGTGAGGATTGCTCACACGTGTGTAAAGAAACACTTCTGAGTTATTAATCCCTCTCTATTACTGATACACAGAGGCAGAAAATAGGTCTAGAAAGAATTTTTTTCCTCAAGGACCCACAGATTCCCCCACCACTTTACTTATCCTACTAGGAGAAATTCAGTTCAGCACTTGCATTGAGCACCTGCTGTATACAAAGCACTGTGCTCATTGCTAAAAGGACTGATTGACTTTTATTTGGTCTCTGATTATGAAACTGTGTCACCTGTCACTTTTCTCAGTTTCCTACTTCCTTTATGTCTGTTTATTTGTTTTCTTTTTTCCTAATTTTGGGGGTGTTTGTATTTCCTTTACTGTCCTTGAGGTCAGGGGCTTTGTCTCATTTATCTCTGTATCCCTGGGTCACCCAGTAGCCATATGTCATGACAACTGTCCATTTTCTTTTTCTCAGCTGCCCTTCCCTTCAGTAAGCTGGTGCCTGGGTTTCCGACGAAGGTGTCCTAAGGGTGTCTGTCACCTGCTCTCCCTGAGTCTCCCCAGGGTTCCTGAACAAGGGCTCTGTCTCGTCTGGGTTAACATGGAGAAGGCTCATACATGTCAGGGAGTTGGGCCTCCTTGCTCCTCACTGCCACGGAAAGCATGAAGCATCTTGGCTAAAAATAACCACTGGAGCCATCCCGGCCCCTGGCTCATGAGGGCCTGCAGCTGGGGCGTGGGAGCCTCTGGAATGTCTCAGCATTGCTGAGGGTAACAGGACCCCTGCCCAGCTCAAGCAAGCAGCCTCACGACCTCTCAGCCTCAGCTGTTTTTAGAAATGGGATTACTGGCAGGGGTGTAAACAGATCTCCGTGTGCTGAGTGGCTTCCTTACCCCACATTCCTAGGCACACTTAGCTCTACTAAAGCCCCCAGCTGTCGGGATGATCCAGGCTTGGAGAAATTAAAGGTTGCCTCACCAACTGGTGGCAGGCTGCAAACTGCAACCAATTTTGCCCCCTGTAAGGACATATGACTCCTGTTAGAAGTCATGCCCCTCCCAGGTCCTTAAGGGGGTATCTGCCAATCATAAATCAAGATCTCATCTTTTCCAAATAAAGAAGGAGGCTACAGTCCTAGTAGGCTTTCCCTTTATAGTTCACAGATCCTTTTTTTTTTTCAATCCTGTGCTTGAACATGCATCTTTGGTGTAATTTGAAAATTACAAAAGGTAATAAAAAATAGAAATCCCCTTAGATTTGAGGCTTGGTAAAGAACTCAGGAAGCCAGAGGTTTCTGGATAGCATGAGGAGTACAGTGGGTCGGGTGAATACATCCCATGCCCTCAAACCAGAAAGAATAGTAAAAAGATGAAAGGGAGGTTATTTAGAAAAGGAAAAGTAATCAGAGATGGCCCTAAATTTGGAGATTGTGGGATCACACCAAGGTAAATCAACTGGAAGAGGAGGTACCTGTCACCTTTTCTTGCCATCCTCTTTTGGGTTCACGAACGAAAGGGTTGGTGGAGAGCACAAATGAGCTAAAGATCACCCACATGTCTTCTGAGTGAGCAGATGGACTATCTCAGGGCAGACTCTGAGGACAGGGCTGGCTAAGTTAGGGGCTAGATGAGGTTTCCAGTGGAACCTCTGAGGGAGGTTAACCAAAATGGTCAAAGAAAAGCTGACACTTTGGGTTTTACCAGCCAAGTTCTAATGCACATTTTTGCATTGCTCCATTTTCTCACGACATTCCTCATGCCCTGTTAGACCTGGGATCCAGAGAGCATCCCAGCTCGGCCATTTAGACCTTGAGCAGGTTCCTGTTTCAGTTGCTTCCTCATCCGTAAAGCATGCTTATTGCTGAGTTGTTATAAAGATGACATGAAATAATGCGTGCTAAGTGCACATGGTAAGAGGTCAATAAATAGTGGCTGATACCATCCTCCAGTGCCGGACAAGACTTCCCTCTCCTGCTTGGTGTGGTACCACAGGTCCTTATTTGGAATGAGATACATGCTTTCCTTTTTTCTCTCCTCAATAACAGAGAAATTACATTCTCTATAGTCCTGGGCAGCCTTTGCTTTTTGGATGAAATGAACACCAGTAGAATTGATCATAATATTGGCTCTTACAAAATGAGTTTTCCAGTTTAAATCCTTCGCAAAATCAGAGCCTGTTAGAGCTACTCATGTGGCTTCCAGAACCCATCCCTTCACCTTCTCTTTTGGGTGAGATATTACTCTTTGCCCCAGGAGAACATATCCCCTGCTGCAGCCTCAAAGATTCTCAAATTCATGTCCAATTCTGCATAAAAGGCATCAGAGGCCTCTTACATCATTATTTTTATTCTATATTTTACTATGTATTATTAAAAGATAAGAAAGCTTAAAAAATCATGAACACAATATCACAGTATACCTTAAAAAATTAATTCCTTATCACAATTAAATTTACTCTCGGTAGTCAAATTTTCCAGTTGGGCTATATGTGGCTATGTATTTCTTTTTACCAGCTTTGTTTGTACAAATCAGACTCCCAACAAGGTCCATTTGGTGCAATTGGTTGGTAGGTCCATTAAGTCTCTTTTAATCTATAGTTCCCTTCTTCCATTTCTTTTATAGTTTTACTTGCAATTTGTTTATTGAAAACACCTACGTAGTTTGTTCAGTTGAATTACCCACGTCCCGTATATTTATTGGTTGCACCTTGTCTCTCTGTCGCCTGTATTTATTATAAATGGGTAGTCACACCAAGAGGCCTGAGCAGACCCAAGTTAGATTGTTTGGCAGGAATTCCCAATAGATGGCAGTGTGTACGCCTATCATTGTCTGGTTATCTATATTTTTGTGATGATAGCCGATATTAATTGTTAGGGATTCCTTTATTTATTAGTTGGAATACTTCCATCGAGATAAACTTCATTTGCTTTCTCTGTCTCCCTCTCCCCACAGAAGGCCATCTGTAGCAACCCTTGTATTATTCTAAGTGGGTCCAAGTGACTGACCAGACTCAGGTCTGGGATGGGTCAGATTTGTTCTCAATGCTGTGATTTCCTGGCAGTGACAGCCACCACCAGGAAGGCACACCACTTTTTAGTCACCAGTGTTGTCACAGAGTATGCAAAGCAATCAAAGGGATGTGGTCTTTGAGACAAAATGATCTGACATCACTGGTAGGCCAAATCAATGTCCTCTCTACTATAATGACAAATTCCAGGAGATGCAAACCTTGGTATTGGGTACTGAAGGGGAAGCCCCTAGGTCTTCTATTCCTACTGGGGTCAAACTGGTTCACCTCCTGATCTTTTAGAATCAGATAAAGAAGGGAACTTGGCAATGATTTCTGGTAAGTTTTGTTCAACTGTGATAACACCGAGTTTCCAGGGCAGAAGGTGCTCGTTCCCAGGACAGGTCAATCAGCTGGTTATTCTGACCTCTAAAGACAGGCTTATCCTGGGCAAGGAGTGAGTCTACTGTTGTGCAGCTTTGAGGTCATGTTGCCTTAGCTAAGATAGCAGGACTCGGTGGCAAGTTTAGACTATGAGCCCGCGAAGGGGCCAGACGCTATTTTATTCTTTTTTGTGTTCCCAATACTTTGCTCAGCTTTTGCATGGAGCAACAGCCCAACAAATATTAACTGAATTCCAGATATCCTTCTCTGATAGAACTAGAAGAGAGGGCCCCGGTCCCCTTTCATTCCCACCCTATTCAACTTGAGACAAGGTTTTCTTGAACCTAATCTTTGTGATTCCCTCATACAATATGGAAAGAAAGTCTGTCAGACACAACCCATTTTTCAAAGCAGTGTTAACCTAGGAATATCTTTCTTGCTGATCTAATCTCAAATTTAAACCAAAAGCAATCTTTCCCTCTCTGTGCAGTATAACCAAATTGAACTCATCAAGCCATCTGTTTAGAGATTTTAACATTAGGTGTAAAACTCGCCAATGAGCCATCCCCATGGGGCAAGGGAAAACAAATACAATGTAACTGCCCCAAATTGAAAACAATGCAAAGTTTATTGCATGTGACAAGCAGTCACATGGAAATTAAATATAATGATCAGGAACCATGAAAATACACATTCTGCATATTTTCTGTTCTGTTCCAGAAAGGTATTGCTCACTCTTCACTCTCATGGACTACCATCTGGAAAGAAAAAAAACATTTTTAGTTATGTCAAGATGGCACAGGCATCTCTTCCCACCCCTCTTCCTGCAGTCGTCACGGAGTTGCTCATACACAAGGATATTTTTTGGACCTCGAGGGAAGACATGATTGCGTACATGGAGGAAATCACCCCATCACCTGAGAAACTGGCCTTCCCGGGGGAACAAACCCAATTCACTAGGGAGCAGTTTACCTACAGGCAGCCTGCTGAAGGCGCTTCTACAGCAGTCTCTCTGTTGCCAGCAGGGGGCGCTTGAAAGAGCCCAGTGGGGCAAAGCTCATTCATTTCTTTTCTGGACAATGTTTGGTTTTTCATTGGTACCTGCAGACCTGGTTTCTAGCCAGGCTCTGCCACTACTCAGCTAAGTGACTTTAAGCAAATTCCTTACTTTTCTGAGCCCGAGATTCCCCAGCTCTAAAGTAAAGGGTTTTCTAGGATCCTTTGAACTCCAAACTCTCTAATCACTGTGGGTTCTTCCCAGGTCTCCCTGGATTCGCTCCACTAGCACACATTTGTTGTTCCCCATCAAGTGCCCAAGGAATGACTTACCCTGCTGGAGGTGAAGTCTCGGGTCTTAGCTCGAAGCTTATTGACTTGCGATTCTGCAATATCAGCCCGTTCCTCAGCCTCCTCAAGCTCATGCTGAGCTTTTCGGAATTTGGTGAGATGAACGTTGGCTTGTTCATCCTAAAACCAAACAGCCCAGGCAGATACAATGAACAGGCAGCTCTTGTAGAGTGCACTGTGAGAAACGGGAAAGGCCACTGGTCTGAAACTGCAAATTCCTTTGACTTACAGCCTCCTCAGCCTGCCTCTTATAGGATTTCACTTTCACTTGCAGTTTGTCCACCAGATCCTGTAATCTCAGCACATTCTTCCTGTCCTCTTCACTCTAAAAATGAGAAAATGAGAATGTCACTGGAGAGGAGGGGACACAGTTGGGAAGGGCCCAACCAGTTTCTAGGGTTGGCTCTCTACCTAGACTGTGGGAGACGCCCAGGGTAGTGCTTTCACTTTATGGATTTGCTTCCCACTTACCTGGTAAGTTAACTCCTTGACCCTCCGCTCATATTTCCTCAGGCCCTTGACAGACTCTGTGTTCTTCTTCTGCTCCCCTTCAAGCTCAAACTCCAGCTCTCGGATCTGGTGGAATGGTTGGGCAATCAGTCCGGGGCTGTAGCAAAAGTGGGGGGGGAGGCTGGGAAGCTCTGTTTAGGCTGGGGTTCTCCCCGCAATTACCCGCGTCTCCAGTTTCTGGATCTGCTTCTTCCCGCCCTTGAGGGCCAGCTGCTCAGCCTCATCCAGGCGGTGCTGCAGGTCCTTCACCGTCTGCTCCAGGTTTTTCTTCATCCGCTCCAGGTGGGCGCTGGTGTCCTGCTCCTTCTTCAGCTCCTCAGCCATTATGGCTGCCTGAAAAGCAAATCGCACCCATTATAATGCAGACAAAGCTCAAACACATAGGAGCTGTCCTACCTGGGTACCACAGAAGACCAGAGATCAGGCTGAAGGAAAGAGACAACACATAGGACAGTGATTGAGCATCTCCTTTCACGACAGAGTATGAAGAGAGCTGCACCTATTATAGGAAATAATGTAAGAAATGCAACCTTCAAGGACTGGATGGAAATGGTTCCTTCCCTTTCTTAAACTGGCCTCCTGGAACCTTCTTCCCACCCCTAATGAAATGATTTTTTTCATCACCACCATTGAGTAGAAAATATATGTTCTATAGAGAAAGACATTGAAGACTTAGAGAAGTTTGAGTTGATACCCAGCATCGCAGGTTTGGGGAGAGTGAGATTAAAGGAAGCCTTCTTGAGAATTGAGGTGATGTGTGAATGTACAAGTGAGCAAAATTGAGCTGAGAAGTGATGTTCTCCCACCAGGCAGCAGATGGTGCTGTGGGAGCCATGGATGGCAGCTTTTTGGGACATAGCTAGGTGGGCTCTGGACATCTGATGGTCTCTCTTTGATATTTCGAAGAAGTCTCGCTTAGATATTTGGGATGATATGTGAAAAGATAGAATGTACCCTTCAGCAGTCACAAGGAAAGAACCAGCATATAATCCCTTCCTACCTTTTTTTCCTGTGCTCCACTATTTCTCATGCCCAGCTTTAAAATGTGCAGGGGGGCACAAACTGAGTTCGAGGGAAGTGGGGACTGTTTGGAGCAGAAGGCCACACCACGTGTGTCCTGGGGAGGCCCCAACCGGTCTAATGGGAATTAGCTCAAGGTGGGAGGCAGGAAGTGGGCTTTAATGAAACATAGATGTCGGAGCAAGGAAGAGCCTTACGTCTGTGATTGCCTTCTTGGCTTTCTCTTCAGCATTTCTGGCATCCCTGCTGGCATCTTCAACCTCGCTTTGCAGCTGTGTGAGGTCAGTCTCCAGCTTCTTCTTGGTATGGATGAGGCTGGTATTCTAGGGTGAAAGAAGAGGGTGTTATCCTGGTGTATCTGAGGCCGGGGTCTCTCATCTCCTCCTCCCCCTTCCCTCACCTGGGTATGCAGCAGCTGCACTCGCTCATTGGAATCCAAAAGCTCTTGTTCGGCCAGTTTCCGGGCCCTCTCTGTCTGCTCCAGCGAGGCCCGCAGCTCCTCCACCTCGGCCTGCAGCAGGTTGGCTCTGCGCTCCACGATCGCCAGCTGCTCCTTCAGGTCCTCCTGGCCCCGGAGGGCATCGTCCAGGTGGAGCTGGGTGTCCTAGCCAGCAAGAAAAGGCAAATTCTACTTCAAGTTGGGGCGTTAGGACCCCGGGCCTAGTCTGCACCTTTGAGGTTGGAGAACAGGAGAAGTTTTGCCATCGAGGGCTTTCACAAACCTTCAGCTGTCCCTGCACACTCCGGAGGTGCTTGAGGGTCTCCGCCGCCTGGCGGTTGGCGTGGCTTAGCTGGATCTCGATCTCGTTCAGGTCCCCCTCCATCTTCTTCTTGATCCTGATGGCTTCGTTCCTGCTCCGCACCTCTGCATCCAGAGCACTCTGCATGGTCTCCACCGTCCTCTGGTAGTTCCTCTTCAGCTGCTCGATCTCCTCGTCTTTCTCCGCGATCTTTCTATCGATTTCTGACTTCACTTGGGTCAATTCGAGCTGGATGCGGAGGATCTTGGCCTCTTCGTGCTCAAGAGCAGCCTTGGGAGAACAAAACCAAAACAAGAACAGGAGCAGCGATGGGTCAGAGCCTGCAATGCTACCCTCTGGGGGTGACCAGGTTTCCTTACGGTCACTCTATGATACTCAACATTCTCGTTTAAAAAATATCCCTCATTTATCCTGAGTGGAGAAATAAAGTCTGTTTCATTGTTATACCATAAATTATACCATAAAAATTGTAACATATTTAATTCAACCTATTTTAGGAGCTTTAAAGCACTCTATAAGTTATTTTAAAGTCATCTAAAATTTTTTGTAAAAATCACATTTTTAGACCTATTTTTAATGGAATGATTTTCTCCAAAGAATTCATGATAATTCACAGACATTATTTCATTCACCCTCAGTTTGTGCCGTTTGACAGGAAAGGGGCAGGAACTATGGCCTGTAAAATTACAGAAATGAAAACAGCGTGGGTGCTAGCCTCCGGGTGGACTCCACCATCCGTCTGTTCTCACCGCTGCCTCCCCAGGAATCCTGCTCACCTCGGCCTCCTCAAGGGCCAGCTGAATATCAGCCTTCTCCAGCTCAATCTGCTTTCTTGATTTCTCCAGTTCATGGATGGTTTTTCCATTTTCAGCAATTTGTTCTGTGAGATCCGCGATCTCCTCTGCAAAGACAAGTTTCGGCTGCATTGGAACAGCTCTTCACAGGTTTCCAGGCATGGTGAGCACCAACTAAATGCTATCCAACCAGTTGCCTGCAGTGCCGAGGACTCCTTTTTCCTAATGATGAGATACTGTTATGGGGAGATAGAAAGAAACCCCCTCTGATGATGAATACTTTCTGCTCATGCACTAACGGGCATGCGTGTAGGGAATGAGTGGACCTGATGACAAGAGTTGAGCAGTGAGGTCGTGCCCACTCTAACACACTCAGATCGTGAAAGGAGGGAGGTTTCAGACTGTTTCACACTGCTTACGCTCTAAGTTCTTATTTTCTCGTTTCACAGTTTCAAGCTGGTCTAAGGCTTCCTCATAGGCATTTTTTAGTTTGAAGAGTTCAGTGCTCAGAGAGCGGGACTCCTTGAGAGACGCCTCCAGCTCTGCTTGGCTCTCCTCACACTTGGTCTTCCATTCGGCTAGCACCTGGAATGCAGGATAGAAGTGGGCCCCACTGATTAGCATTGCTCCCCCAGACTTTGTTTCCCCTGAGAGTGTTTGAAAGGGACCTCCATTCTCGTCCTATCTCATTCTCTTTTACAGATAAGGAAAGTACAGCCCAGATAAGTCTGAGGACTTGCCCAAGGTCACAAGCTAGTGGTGGCAGAGTCAGGGCTGGGACCCAGGTTTCCTCTTTCCATGACTATTAGGCATTCCCCACATCATGATGTTCAGCCGATATGGAGCTGACCCCACACCTTGTCAAAGTTCCTCTGCTTCTTGTCAAGAGCAGCAGCCAAGGAGTTGGCTCTTTCGACATCAACCATCAAGTCCTCAACCTCTCCTTGAAGCCTCTGCTTGGTCTTCTCCAAGGAAGCACATTTAGCATTCACTGCCTCAACCTGTTCCTCAGAATCTTGAAGACGCTGAGCAAGTTTTTTCCTTAAAGAATGTGAAAGAGAAGCAGATGCTATTTAAGTTTCAATACTCTTGAACATCACTATTCATCACTATTCACTAATCTATGTGATTCAAACACCCATTTGCTTTTACAAGCCCAGGGAAATTTTATGTGTGCCAGAAATCAGTGATTAGTAGCCTGCCTTGTCTCTACCAATGATTAAAGTTGTTTATCTTAATGAAATGTGCTAACGCCTGGTCCCTCTAATGGTACATCACTGCGATAAAAGAAAGATGAAATGAGGAAACATCTAGTAGCAAAACAAATTCATTTCCAAGTAGTTGTAAAGTCAGTGACTTTTACCATGGGAATGTTTAAGGGTTTTAGGTCTACTAAAAGCAAATAGTATTGTATACTTGGCCTCCTCTAGCTCCTCTGTACGCTGAATGGCATCCGTCTCATATTTGGTCCTCCACTGAGCAACCTCGCTGTTGGCCTTGGACAGCGCCCTCTGCAGCTCAGCCTTGGATTCCTGCTCCTCTTCATACTGTTCCCGCAGCAGGTCGCAGTCATGGCGGGAGGACTGCAGGGCATGGGCCAGGGCGTTCTTGGCCTGAGGAAGTCACAAGAGGAGAGCATTTAATTGATTAAAATGTTAGGGCCATGTTCATGATATAATTCAAGTCTGTTTCTGCTATCATCATCTACTGAATAAAGTTGCTTCTTTTTTTTCTGATGTGAAATGTGAACATTGGGTTAAGGAAGCACTCCCTTAGATGTCATACCTTGCTCTCTTCCTCTAACTGCCTCTTGAGCTCTTCTATTTGCTGGGTAAATGCTTGCTTGCTCCTGGAAAGTTGGGATACTATGCTTTCCCTTTCTTCTAGTTGGCGACTTAGCTCACCTGTGTCCAGAAGGAAATATTTTACTCATTCATTCATTCATTCATTCATTCATTAACCAAGTTCCTACTGTGTGTAGGCCATTGTGTTTTGAGCTTGGAAATCAGTAAATTATCAGGTATGGTTCTTTCCTAGGGCAAAAAGGATGTGTCCATGAAAAAGAAACTAAAAACACAACTTGATAAGATATTTTTGTAAACTACCAGAAGCTTGGAGAGACTTCTATCAATAAGACCCATCAAGAATAATTGTAAATTAGAAATATTTTCTAGAAACACCTAATAACACCCATGTCCAATCTCCATGTGGCTGGAATTTCCATCTGTTGGTTAATTTGTCATTGAAGGAAATACTGCTTTCCCTAGGACTTTCTATCTCTAGTAATTTGAAGTTTGACTCTTGAGTGAATATAGCAAGTTCATACAGAGGTTAAAAGATAAAAAAGAAAAAAACTGAAGGTGGAGGGTTTTATGATTCCAGAGGTAAATCCCCAAGGATGATTGCAGAAGTGGCAGCTAAGCTTCTCTTCTCACTTGAAATGGTTGTGGCTGCTAGAAAAGGGTTGATTCACTTGTGATGATACACCAAAAGACCAGCTCTGGGTGGAGCCATATTTTCTAAGTGAAAGTCCCAAACAATGTTCCCCCACATTCTTATTGCCTACCAAGAACCAATAAAAAGTGTCTGTTTTACCAATATTCATAGCAGCATTATTCACAACAGCCAAAGGTAGAACAACCCAAGTGTCCATCAACAAAGTAATGGATAAACAAAATATGGTATACACATGCAATGGAATATTACTCAGCTTTAAGAACTAATGAAGTTCTGAGACATCCTGTAATATGGAATAACCTTGAAAATATTATACTGAGTGAAGTAAGCAAAGCACAGAAGGACAAATATTATATGATGTCACTTATAGGAGATCCCTAGAGCTTACAGGGCAGGGGGGAGGGGAAAGGACAAGGAGAAGTTTTTGCTTGGTGGTAATAGAGTGTTTGTACATAAATACTAATTTTAAAAATTACAAACCAAGTCCACCTTATGGATCCATCCAGATTCCTGTGTTTAGAAAATATTTGTTCTTGATTAATATTAATTTATGATTCCAGAGGTAAATCCCCAAGGATGCAGACAATTAATATGCAGCAAGAAGCAGAAAGAAGATGGGACTTTGTTTCTAGCTCTGATTCTGCCATTTAGATTCTGTTTGATGCAAGGTAATAATAATTTTGAATGCATCTGGCTGGACAGTATCTTAACTTTCTCTTTCTGGTCTCCTTCTCTCTCCTGTTTTGACTAAATTCAATTTCCTCTTCGTTCAGGATATTTTGAATGGACTTTTTCATGAGTTATGGATTTTTGGTGGGTTAATTCAATGATTTCTCTTTGAAAATATGCTTTCCTAGACATTCACCCTAAAAGAAACACTGCCCTTCACTTTTGACCAGATGCCCCCTTATGTGTGTCCATGAGACTCTGCCCTTTCCCATTTCCTGCACATTGCTCACCAGCCTCAGTCTGAAGACGAGACTTCTGTGTCGTCAGGTCACTCAAGCTCCTCTGAATTTCCTCATTTTTGCTCCTGGCCTCACTTAACTGATCCTCCAGAGTTCGGCATATTTTCTCCAGGTTTGCCTAAAGAATCCAGAAGGGGCAGAAAGCAAAGTCAGTATTCAGATTTGAGTACCTCGGTTTCTCTGTTAACAAAACCATCCGGTCCCCTGAAGCCCAAGCACC
>PVIY010026176.1:0-35741 GCA_004026745.1 Myrmecophaga tridactyla
ATTTCAAGACTTATCTGGTCCAGACACCCATCTGGAGGTTGTAGGTTTCTGGGAAGTTACCCTAGTGAGTGGAACCTTTGTAGAATCTTATATTATGCCCTAGGTATTATTTAGGATTGGCAGAATTGGTTTTGGTTGGAGTTTGACACATTATGGTGGGTAGCAATTATCTAACTGCAGCTTGCACAAGAATGACCTCTGGAGTAGCCTCTCAGCTCTACTGGAACTCCCTCAGCCACTGATACCTTATTTGTTATACTTCTTCCCTCGCTTCGGCAGGATGGCATTGTTGATCCCACAGTGTCAGGGCCAGGCTCATCCCTGTGAGTCTTCTCCCACATTGCCCAGGAGACTTTCATCCCTGGATGTCATGTCCCACATAGAGGGGAGGGCAATGGTTTCACTTGCAGAGTTGGGCTTAGAGAGAGAGAGTCCACATCTGAGCAATAAAAGAGGTCCTCTGGACAAGACTCTTAGGCATACCTATAGGTAGGCTAAGCTTCTCCACTATATATATAAGCTTCACAAGAGCAAACCTCAAGATCAAGGGCTTGGCCTATTGATTTGGGTGTCCCTAATGTTAGATACAGTATATGGGGTTTCCCCAGTGGTAAAGCTCAATAATTCCATAATTTTTCTCCCATTCCTCAAAGGGACTTTGATTATCTGCTTAATATACTCTGGGATGTATCCAGGCATTACAGTAAGCTATACAGGATTAAAGGCCCTCATTCTTATTCTGGACTCCCTATGTTTGAATTGTTTAAATGATCTATCCAGACAGGTTGAGTTAGATTGTATGCTACAGAAAATGTAGGTTCTGGACAAAATAAACTTTTCTTCCTTTGGTCTCAAAGAGTAGGTGAGGTTCTAAAATACAGACAATGTCTTCCTTACCCCTGTATTCTGAATTACTTTAGTTCCAATCTGATTGGCTTGATTCTTATCTCTAAATACCAGATTATACACATTTAAAACAGTTTCTCCAAATCCAGAAATAACAATTACCACTTCAGACTAATTGTGACTGCTATAAGAGCTTAAAATCTAGGCCCCAGTTTTCTTAGAAGCATTCTCTAAAAAAAATTGTACAATATTTGCTCTTTTGTTTCTGGCTTCTGTTGCCTCACCAAATGTCCTACAGGTTCATTCACATCGTTGCAGGCCTTACAACTTCATTCGTTTTTGTAGCAGCACCATGTTTGTTCATAAGCATACACCATCGTTAGCCAATCTACTTCTCAGTCAGTGCATCTTTCAGCCACGTCTATCTACTGGGCTTCATGTATAATGTCTGAAGTCAACAGTCCATCAACACTCTCAATTTGAGATAATGTCATTGGTCCCAAGAGAAAGATAACCGATAAACACAGCTTCACTAAATAAAAAATCCAAACCTCCCCTTAAGACTTGTTCATCTCCCCATTATGTACTGGTAATCCTGCAGAACTGTTGATGTTTTCCTGTTAAATATAGCCCATAGAATGCAACAGCAGTTTTCCCCCTGTACTCCCAAATTATACACTCTTTGAACAAGATTCATACCTTTGCAGTAGTTCATGCAAGAACTTATTTTTATTTGTAGTGTTAATTGATTGGACATGTGAGTCTATAAAACCCCTTTCAATCATGTTCACCTTCAATATGGTGATATTACTCATAGACCCACTAGTGAACCCCTTTCTCTTCTATCTATTTCCTTACAATTAATTTCAACCTCATTAGCTAACTGTTCATCCATCTCAAGCTTCCATGCTCTCCAGGTCCCCTATATTCTGTATTATAAACCTCTGATTTTACCTTTACTATGATCATAAAAGTGGAATCATACAGCATCTATACTTTTAGGTCTGGCTTATTTCACTCAGCATTAAGTCCTCGAGGCTCATCCATCTTGTCATGTGCTTCAGGACATCCTTTTGTCTTACTGTTGCATATTTCATTGTATGTATATACCACATTTTGTTAATCCACTCATCTGTTGATGTGCACTTGGATTGTTTCCATCTTTTGGCTATTGTAAATAATGTTACGATGAACATTGGTGTGTAAATCTCTGTTTTGTGTCACTGCTTTCAGTTCTTCTGGGTATATACCAAGTAGTGGTATTGCCGGGTCATAGGCGATATTTAGTTTTCTGAGGAACCACCAGAGTGTCTTCCATAGTTGCTGTACCATTAACATTCCTACCAGCAGTGCATAAGTGTCCCAATTTCTCCGTATCCTCTCCAACATTTGTAGTTCCCTGTTTGTTTAATAGCAGCCATTGTTTTTTGTTTTTTGTTTTTTGGCATGGGCAGGCACCAGGAATCAAACCCAGGTGTCTGGCATGGCCGGCAAGAACTCTGCCACTGTGCCACCATTCCCTGCCCTCAGCCATTCTTATAGGTGTGAGGTGCTATCTCATTGTGGTCTTGATCTGCAATTCCCTTATATCTAATGAGAATGCGCATCTCTTCATGTGCTTTTTAGCCATCTGTATTGGCTCTTCAGAAAAATGTCTATTCATATCTTTAGCCCATTTTATAATCAGGTTGTTTGTCCTTTTGTTGTTGAGTTGTATGATTTCTTTATGTGTACAGGATAGCAAACTTTTATCCAATGTGTGATTTCCAAATATTTTCTCCCATTGAGTTGGCTGCCTCTTCACATTTTTGGCAGTCTTTCAAGGCACAAAAACATTTGATTTTGAGGCGTTCTCATTTATCTATTTTTTTCTTTTGTTGCTTGTGCTTTGAGTGTAAAGTTTAGGAAGCTACCTCCTATTACTAGATCTTGAAGATGCTTCCCTACGTTTCCTTCTGGGAGTTTTATGGTACTGGTTCTTTTATTTAGGTGTCTGATCCACATTGAGTTAATTTTTGTACAGGGTATAAGGTAAGGGTCCTCTTTCATTCTTCTAGCTATTGATATCCAGTTCTCCCATGCCCATTTATTGAAAAGATTATTTTGTCCCAATTCAGTGGATTTGGGGGCCTTGTTGAAGTTCAGTTGACCATAGGTTTGGTGTTTTATTTCTGTGCTCTTGATTTGATTCCACTTGGTCAATACTTCTATCTTTGTGCCACCACCATGCTGTTTTGCCCACTGTGGCTTTGTAATAAGTTTTAAAATCAGGGAGGGTTAATTTTCCTATCTCATTCTTCTTTTTTAGGGTGCTTTTAGCTATTTGGGGTCCCTTTCCCTTCCATATGAGTTTGGTAACTAGCTTTTCCAAGTCTTCCAAGTAGGAGGTGCAATTTTGATTGGTACTGCATTGAATCTTTAGATCAATTTGGGTGGAGTTGACATCTAAACTACATTTAACCTTCCTATCCATGAGCATGGAATATTTTTCCACCTATTTAGATCTTTGATTTATGTTAGCAATGTTATGTAATTCTCTGTGTACAAGTCCTTGACATCCCTAGTTAAGCTCATTCCTAGATACTTGTAGTTGCTATTTTGAATGGAATTTTTTCCTTAATTGGCTCCTCAGTTATGTCGTTGCTTGTGAACAGAAATATTACTGATTTTTGCACATTAATTTTACAACCTACCACCTTGCTAAATTTTATTAGCTCAAGTGACCTTGTTGTAGATTTCTCAGGATTTTCCAATTATAGTATCATGTCATCTGCAAATAATGAAAATTTTATTCTTCCTTTCCAATTTGGGTGCCTTTTATTTCTTTTTCCCACCTGATTGCTCTAGCTATAACTTCTAGTACAATGTTGAATAATAGTGCTGACAGAGGGCATCTTTATCTCATTTCTGATCTTAGGAGGAAAGCTTTCAATCTCTCACCATTGAGTACGATGCTGGCTATGGGTTTTTTCATATATGCTCTTTTCATATTGAGGAAATTACCTTTGATTCCTACCTTTTGAAGTGTTTTTATCAGAAAAGGATGATGAATTTTGTCAAATGCGTTTTCAGCATCAATCAAGATGATCATATGACTTTTTCTTTTCAATTTGTTAATGTGTTGTATAACCTCACTGATTTTCTTGTGTTGAACCATCCTTGCATTCCTGGTATAAACCCCATTTGGTTGTGATACATAATTCTTTTAATGTGCTGTTGGATTCTATTTGCTAATATTTTGGTGAGAATTTTTGCACCCATGTTCATTAGGGAGATTGGTCTATAGTTTTCCTTTCTTATAGCATCTTTTTGGTATTAAAATGATATTAGCTTCAAGTGGTGATTATTAGTTCTGGATTTTGGGATGCTGTTTTATATATACATACACATATACATATACATATACATATACATGTACATATACAGATACATATACATATATATATCCTGATATTTAGACATAAGAATGAAGCCAATCAGCTTGGAGTTAAAGTAATTCAGAGCACAGGGGTAGGGAATACAGTGTCTATATTTCAGAACCATATATACTCTTTGAAACCAAAGGAAGAAAGGTTTATTTGATCTGAAAGTGAAATTTTCTGTAGCACATAATCTAACTCAACCTATCTGTATAGCTCATTTGAACAATTGAAACAGAGAGCCCAGAATGAGAAAGATGTCCTCTAATCCTGTATAGATTATTGCAATGCCTGAGTACATCCTAGAGTATATTAAGCAGATAATAAAAAAAGTATTGGCAAAGTCCCTTGAGGGATGGGAGAAAAAATATGGAACTATTAGGAATAGTTAGGAATGCCCTGATACTGTGCCAAACTTTAGGGAATACCCAAATCAAAAGGCCATGCCCTCAATTAGGAGGCTTACTGATGTGAAGCTCATGTAGATAGCAGAGAAGTTTAGACTACCTATAGGCATGTCTAAGAGTTACTTCTGGAGGACCTCTTTTGTTGATCAGATGTGGCCTCAGTCTCATCCAAGGATGAAAGTCTCCCTGGTAATGTGATCAACAATTCCATCCTGACCAAAAGGGGGAAAAGAAATGTAACTAACAAAGTATCAGTGTCAGAGAGAATTCAAATATAGTTGAGAGGCTACTCTGGAGGTTGCTCTTATGCAAGCTTAAGTTAGACCATGCTACCTATCATAACCTCCGAAACCCCAATACCTAAGGCAATAAATAAGAGTCCATAAGGGCTCCATAAACTAGAGGTAACTTTCCAGAAATCTTCAGCTTCCAGATGGGTGCCTGGCCCAGATAAGTCCTTAAACTTAGAGGGCCCAACCTCTACAGAACAACAGAAATTTCCATCTCCTTACCCCATATTAGTGGCAGATCATTCCAATATGGAAAATTTAGAATGGCCATAGCCCAAACACCCCTAAAGAGAGGGATGGAAAGATCAAAGGTGATGGTGAAGTTATACAGTGAAGATGGGATTTAACAAATGAATATGAATGCTGAATCATTAAATTGATATCTCTTTTAGTCTCCAGTATCTTAGAGCAGCTAAAAGTATCCTAACCTATAATTATGGAATTATAACCCATGTCAAACTCTGAAATATGTTCTACAACTAATTGTGGTGCTTTGAAATTTATTGCTTTTTTGTATATATGTTATTTTTGACACAAAAAAGTCCATTGTGATGATAAGAAAATATTTAAGCCTTCCAAAAAAGAAAGAAAGGAATGAAATTGATCTGATCCAGGCTGCTTTCATCACAAATCCTAAGTATGGACAGTGACACAATACTGCCTTGTTTAGCCTTTATGGTAGATTGAATTTAACATGTTGTTAATCTTAAAATATATACATATATTTTAAAATAAACATGTTGTTAATCTTAATATATATATATATATATATATATATATTAGCTTCATAAAATGAGTTAGGTAGTGTTCCTTTCTCCTTTATTTTTTGGAAAAACTTGAGTAGGATTGGTGTTAGTTCTTTTTGGAATGTTTGATAAAATTCCCCTGTGAAGTTATCTGACCCTGGACTTTTCTTTGTAGGGAAATTTTTGATGACTGAATCTCTTTTCTTGTGATTGGTTTGTTGAGCTCTTCTAGTTTTTCTTCAGCCAGTGCAGTTTGTTTGTGTGTTTCCGGGAATTTTTCCATTTCATCTAGGTTGTCTAATTTGTTGGCATATAATTGTTCATAGTATCCTTTTAGCATTTTTTTGTTTGTTTCTTCAGGGTCTATGGTAAAGACCACCCCCTCTCATTTCTGATTTTGTTTATTTGCATCCTCTCTCTTTTTTTCTTTGTCAGCTTTGCTACTGACCCATCAATTTTATTGATTTTCTCAAAGAACCAACTTTTGGTTTTATTGACTCTTTCTATTATTCTTTTATTCTCCCATTCATTTAACTGTGCTTTAATCTTTGTAATTTCTCTTTTTTCTGTTTGCTTTGGGGTGAGCTTCTATTCTTTCTCAAGTTTCTTCAGGTGAGCAATTAAAAGTCCTTGACTTTTGCTCTTTCTTCTTCTTCTTCTTCTTTTTTTTTTGGCATGGGCAGGCACTAGGAATCAAACTTCGGTCTCCAGCATATCAGGCAGGAATTCTGCCACTGAGCCACCATTGCATCCCCCTCTTTCCTCTTTTTTTGTATAGGCATTTAGGGCAATAAATTTCCCTCTCAGGACAGCCTTTGCCACCTCCCATAAGTTTTTTTTTTTTTTTTTTTTACATGGGCAGGCACCAGGAATCAAACCCGGGTCCTCTGGCATCGCAGGCAAGCATTCCTACCTGCTGAGCCACCGTGGCCCGCCCTACCTCCCATAAGTTTTGATATGTTGTATTCTCATTTTCATTCTTCTCCAGATAACTACTGATTTCTCCAGCAATTTCTTCTTTGACCCACTCATTGTTTAAGAGCGTCCTGTTTAACCTCCATATATTTGTGAAAAGTTCTTATTCTTTGGTGGTTTTTGATGTCCAATTTCATTGTGATCAGAGAAAGTGCTTTGAATAATTTCAATGTTTTTAAATTTATAAAGACATGGTTTGTATTCCAGCATATGATCTATCCTGGAAAATGTTCCGTGAGCACTAGAGAAGAATGTCCACCCTGGTGTTTTGGGTGGTAACAATAAATATATGCTTGTTAGGTCAATTCATTTATCAAATCATTTAAATTCTATTATTTCCTGTTGACCTCTATTTGGTTGTTCTATCTTGTGGGTATATTTTTTCATTAAATTTGAATATTTCAGGTATAAGTCCTTCAAATATTTTTTCTGACATATCTTTCTTGCCTTATCCCTTGGGAATCCATTTACAGATATATTTGTTCATTGGATATTTACCCACAATTTATTGAAACTCTTTTTTCTTTCATTTTTTTTCTTATTCTGCTTCATGTTGGAGATCTTCTGTTGCTATGTTTTTGAGTTCACTGATATTTTCTTCTGCAGTCTCTAAGTTGCAATTAATCACATCCAGTATATTTTTCACTTCAGAAATTCTTCTTCTTTATCACTAGATTTTCCATTTGATCCTTTCTTTATGTTTTCCATTCCTCTCATCATCATGTTCAGGTTTTGGTTTATAGCTTTATAAATACAATTGATATCTGCTTTAAGAACTTTGCTTGCTGATTTCATCATATGTTTTATTTCCTAATCTGTTTCTTTGGACTGTGAGTCATATTTTTATATTTCTTCACATGCCTTGTAATCTTTGATTGGATACCAGGCATTGTGATTTTATGTTTTGGGACAATGAATTGTTTTTGTATATGTATATTTAAAGATTGATGAAATTTATTATGGAGTACAACACAGTAACTTGTAAATCTGTTTTATTTTTTGATGCTTGCTTTTGTTATGGTAGTTCTAGAGCAGGCTTTAACTCAGAGGAAGCATTTTAGCCCTCCCCCCCCCCCCCCCACTACTAAGGTGTGAGTCTTCTGGTGATTCTACCTAATGTCTTTCCTCTCTGTCTGGGAGGAACTCAAACGCTTCCTAGCTCTCTGGAGCTAGGAATGTTTTTTATCTACTGCCTTTTCTTTTTGTTCTCCCACTTGGGGCAGGTTTTTTTTTTTCCCACATGGGGCAGTTTTACCTTATGTTTTTACAAAGCAATTCAGTACTGAGTTAAAAAAAAATAGTTGATGTCAACCTTCTGAAGATCTCTAGAATTCTCTTTCTCCCTCTTTCATGAATAGTTGATGTCAACCTTCTGAAGATCTCTAGAATTCTCTTTCTCCCTCTTTCATGACATTTTTTTCTGCAGATTCTAGCCATTTTGACTCCCCCAACTCCGTTTTCTCAAGTCATAGAGACATCTGAATTTTGCATTGATTCTCCTCCTTGTACTATAGAATGGAAGCTGCTTCCAGACACTCAGCTGTTGTAGGGATAAGAATCATCTTCTCTGTTTCTATTCTCTCAGGAATCATGGCTTTATATTAACTGTCGTTTATATTAGGTGATGCATTTATCTTGGCTAGTTTTCTAGTTGTGTCTAGGAAGCACAAAAACATAGCAGTTAAATTTTCACGGAAGGAAATACAAGTCTCCCCAGTCTGCATATTAAAGGATGTTTGAGAATGGCTTGGTAAAGAATTGGAAAGTACAGTCTAAAGTAGTAAGTATAAGTAACTTTCCCAAATCACACAGTTAGCAGAATTGTTATTTGAACCCAAGTTTGTTTGAGATCACAGCTAGCTCCTATACTATGTGTGGAGTATGTCCCTAAATTTGAGGTGGCCTCATTCTAGTGACAAAACAGAAACAAACAATCATAGTACAAATTAACAGTGCACTTTGATAGGGAAAGGGCAATGTCTGGTTTATCTCTGGGTCCTTGTACCCAGACTGTGGCCTGTTGTTCAGCAGGCATTCAAGTTAGTATTTGTTTCTTCCAAAACTGCGATGGGAGCGCAGATGAGAGTGTTGCTGATTCTGCCTATATTTGAGGCAGATGGTGGAGAAAGAGTTGTGGTCAGAGTACATAATGAAGACTTAGTATCCAGAGGTCCAAATTTCTAATTTGGAAATTGATCCAGAGGATTCAAGTGGTACAGAATTCAACTTTATACTTTCACAGGTTAGTGTCTATGATTCAAATGAGACAACATTTGGTGAATATAGTACAGATAAGGAAACTGTACTTTGTATAACCAGCTTTGGAAAAGATGGGGAGTTCTGCTCAGGGGCCAGAGTCTGTGGTACTATCCAAACTAAGAAGTGTCTGTCCACTTCTCTTGTTCTACATGGTCTTCCTGATGTAGATGAGTAAGCACTGGCTGATATGTGCTGTGCTAATGAAAGGCAGGGATGTGTAACTGGTGGGGAAGCTGAGGGTGGGGGTGAGCTTGGAGGTATCACAAGTCTAGCAGGTCTTTCCCTTACTGGTGTAGAAGGAGAGTGTTTCATGACTTCTCTTTTCTCAGACCATGTCTCTGCTCTTTCTTACCCTAGGATCCTATGGCTACTCACCTGTCATCCTAACCACCTTGTTCTGCTCTATTAATGCTCCTAGCCTTTTAAGGTGACATTTGCACACTATCCATCTGTCTAACACAATCTGCTATTACTATATTGATACCAGTAACTGAGCAAGAAATGAAATCTTTTGAACACTGCTTGACTTGCTCACCTGAAACACCTCTGCCCGCTGAGTCTGCCTTCTCGGTCCACCCCCACCATTCAGGATGATCTCATGGGAGCTCTAGACTTCTTCTGTTTTATGGTTGGCCCCTTAGTGGTTATTTGAAAGCATCACATCTACTGCCGTAGCTGAGGGGTGCTGGAGCTGAGAGGAGGGGGCTGAGGTCTCAAGAGGATCAGGAAAAATAACTGAGGTTAATGTTTTACAGAAGTTACTGGTTTTGAAGGACATTGCCTCTTCATTAATTGTGGTGTCACTATCTGAGGTCTCCTGGGGGAGATTAGAACTCATCTGATTAGTTGTAAATCTGTTCCTAATGAGAGGGACATGCAAAATGATTGAGAGTTGTATTTGCCTTGGGCAGAAATATGATGTGAAGCTAGTTTACAAATTGAAGCTGGCCCCAAATATTTCTTACTTTCAACCTTAAGTACGTGGAGGAAGTAGCTCACTTTAAAATATATTGACTATACTTTCTAATTAAACATTGAAACCCACTTTTTAATATACATTCAAAATGATAAAATAATTGCTAAATTATGCAGATTTTTTATGGTGGGTCCAGGAAACAAGACGATTTTTTTTTACATTGGCACCTTTTGCTGATTCAAAGATGTTAATCACTGGGACCCTAATAGGCCTATCAGACTTCTGTAATATATTCAAATAAAATGAGCAAAATCATTAAATGTCCAAATATTGATTTAAAGTGCACCACATGGTAATGAAACTTGGCTCTCCACTTGAGGCAGGGCACATTGGCTGTGTACTTTAATTTCAGTAAAGCTGCTGAAGCATGAGGAGGGTAGAGAAGACAGAGAAACATGAATTTAAGAGACTTAACTTACCAACCAGTGGACTAGAATGGACCATTGGTTTGACAGAGAGAAGGTGATAGTTGAAAGAACCTTGTCAGCCCAATACATTTGCCTAAGTCCCTCCAAGATAAGTGCCAAGATGGAAGGTCCAGACTATCTCTGGAAAGAGAGGAGGAGAGGAAAAAATGTCTGACCCTGGACTCCACCTATTTCTCTTAAAAACCAGAACGAAATGAGATTTGGAAAGAATGTCCATCACAGACAAAGCAAGTCCATGCACACACAAGACCCCTGCTGGCCAGGACAGAGAGGAGGGTGCCATGGCATGTGCCAGGTGCTAGGTTAGATTTTGATCCTCATAACGTTTAGTCCTGAAAATTTGCTATACCTTTGATTTGCCTTGTGCAAGCCCTTTAAAGCACTACCTATGGGACTAAGATGAGGCATGAGGTATATTCATGAAAAGTTAAAGTTATGATATGGGGGAAATCAGGGTCAAGGGAAATTTAAGATTGCCTTCAGGAAGATGAGTAAGGGGGTGTTTCTGGCAGAGGAAACAGGTTATGATGAGGCTTGGAGGCAAGAGCGAGAAATAGTGGCTTTCAAAGGGAAGGAAGAATTAAAAGTGAGCATAGAACATAGGGATAATTTGGAGCCACCTGAAGCAGAAGGAAGCTGTGCTCATTTGAAAGGATTATGTGCCCTAGAAAGGATGTTTTAATCCTGATCCATTTTGTGGAGGCAGCATTTCTTTTAATCCCTATCCAGTACTGTAGGTTGGAAACTTGATTAGATTATTTCTACAGAGATGTGACACACCCAATTGTGGGTATTAACCTTTGATTAGAGAAAGATGTGACTCCACCCATTCCAGGTTGGTCTTGGTTTACTGGAATCCTTTAAAAGAGGAAATATTTCGGAAAAGCCCTGAGAGCCACGTGAACCACAAGAGCCCATGGAGCCAGAGACATTTGGAGGTGAAGAAAGAAAATGCCCCCAGAGGAGTTTCATGAAACAAGAAACCTGGGGAGAAAGCTAGCAGATGTTGCCATGTTCACCATGTGCCTTTTCAGTTGAGAGAGAAACCCTGAACTTTATCAGCCTTTCTTTGAGTGAAGGTAACCTCTCGTTGGTGCCTTAATCTGGACATTTTTATAGACTTGTTTTAATTGGGACATTTTCATGGCCTTAGAAACATGAACTTGCTACTTAATAAATTCACCCTTATAAAAGCTGTTCTGTTTCTGATATATTACATTCTGGCAGCTAGCAAACTAGAACAGAGGCCGTACAAAGGAGTCCAAAATGCTTCAATCTGAGAACTGATATAAGTTGCTTTTAGGTATAGGAAGGACCACGGAAGTAAGTAGAGGACCAGAAGGGAACTTACTATGGTTGAGGTAACCTGGCCTAGGGAGGTATCTATAAACTCTGCAGAGATGAGGATGGATTTTAGCATTGTTTAGGGGGTAGTATCAATAGGGAAAGTCATTAATTGAATCTGAGAATGGGAGAGGGTGTGGGAGGGGTCAAGGGGGGCTCCTGCACTGTTAATTTTGCCAATGGTCTGGGTGGAGGAACGTAGCTGGAAGTTAAGCAGGGCTGGGCATCAAACAGTCTTCTTAGTTTCCTGTCCCTTGATTCTGCTCTATCTGCAGCTGATGCTGTCCTTGCATTGTCTCTCACAGGGTTCTACTTTAATTTGGAAGCTCATTTGCATGTAGTTCACTTTCTCGCTGTATTTCAAATTTATCCCATACTTTGCCTCCTGAATACAGGTTTAACTCAAGTCATTTTAGGACTTTGTTATATCCTTGTGTGCTTATTTGAAGCTGTTATGGACCCCAGAAAAGGCCATGCTCTTTCAATCTGTCCCTGTAGGGGCAGACCGATTGTGGGTGGGACCTTTTGATTAGGTTGTTTCAATTGAGATGTGACCCACCCAATTCAAGGTGGGTCTTAATCCTTTACTGGAGTCCTTTCTGAGAGGATAAAATGCAGAAAAAGCCAAGAGAGCTTAGAGAGAAGAGCCCTGGAGCAGCTAAGAGAGGACCCACAGACAAAGCCACTGGAGCCAGAGCTTGGAGGAAGGACCCTGGAGGAAGGACCAGCAGATGCTGGCTATTTGCCTTCCAGGTGACAGAGGTGTCCCATATGCCAGCAGCCTTTCTTCAGATTCCAGGTATCATCCTATTGATGCCTTAATTTTCATGGCCTAAGAACTGTAAATTGTAAGTTAATAAATCCCCACTGTGAAAGCCAGCCCACTTCTGTTATATTGTATTCTGACAGCTTTAGCAACCTGAAACACCTTGTCAGCACAATGTCCTTTGTGGTCCTTTTTCCCTCCTCTGCCATGAGTTGTGGCAGCAAATACCCAAAAATAGCATCTGAAAATTAGAGGGGATTTCAAAATCAAATAATTGTTGGATCATGAGTCTAACCCTCTCCTACCTTCTATTTTTTTATTGAAAATTTCAACAGTATAAATAAAAATAGGCAAAAGCAAGCATCAGTACTAGAAGTTAGGGAAACGTGTCAGAAACACGTGTAAGAGACAACATATTCCAGAAAACCAAATCAGGGTCAGAAGATAAATTTAAGGAAATTATTGGAGAGAAAGAAAAAAATTAGTCGGAGGAAGATCATGGCAAACAGATTCTGGAGGTCCGAAATATTTAGAATAATACCAGGAGGAGAGAATTGAATAAACAGAAGAAAAATATAGGAAAAAAATATGGTGTAAGTAAATGTACCTTTAGATACATTAGTATCTACCTTTAGTAGTGGCCCACTGTGCACTAGAAAAACATGATAAAAATAGACAAACATCTTGAGTTATCCTTGTGTCCTTTAAAAAAAAAAAACAGGTAAGCCAAGTACAAGAGGTACACAAACAGAAAAAATATTTGTCTGAAAAGGAGAGGAAAAACAAAAATCAGGCTAGGCTAAGCCTTCTCCTAAAAAGGGAGACAAAACAAAACAAAAACAAAAAAAACTAAACTGAAATCCAATAGTCAAAAAAATTAATTCTACAGGGTGAAATAAATAAAAGATCGTGACAGAGGAATATATAACAAATTAACAAGTCTTCCATATATGAATGCAAGAGAAAGATATTCCTTGTTCTGAAGGAGCTCAGTAGGTAAAGCACTCCTGAACCCTCTCTGGGAAAAAAAAAATGCATGTGGTGAGTAAGTGAGGTGGGGTTTATAATTTGAAGAAATATTTTAATCAGGGTATGAATCATAATAAAGATCAAGAATTGAAATATCACGGTATAAAATAGCCAGTGGTGAACAAAACAATCAAGTAAATATAAATTTAAGTATTCTATAGAATATATACATCCATATATTGATAGGAGATTATTTTTAACTGATGTATAATGCCAATAATAACTCAATAATAATCAGGCTCTGAAATTCAAAATCACATCAGCAAAGGAAAATGGATGAGAACTTTAAATGTACTCAGGTTCTCGTCTAATATAGAGGGAATAAAAGGCACTTTTTCCTTCTCAACACTGATGAAAAGAAAAGTTTTAAAACATTTTAACTTGAAGATATTTTCTTGTAGAATAAAAAGTAATATGTGAATTTCAATTAAAGAAAAAATACATATATATAAAAAGACTGGAAACACCAATCATAGCTTCCTCTTCCTCGCTCCCTTTGGGAGACTCCTCCCCTTGTCCAGAGCCCCAGCAGCCAGGATGGACCCGTTGACCAAGGATGAACAATGAACCGAAGGGGGAAACGCAGAGGCCGGACTGAATGACCCTGATTTTTCAGCTTTGGCAATTTGAACTGTAAGACATATAGTCAGCTCTGTGGCAGACTGGAATGACGAGATCAGAGATGCTGCGTGCAAACAGAAAGATGATTTGTGAAGAGAAGCAGAAAAATAGCACAGTCCCACAGGAGCAGATATCTGTAAAATGAGGCTAACTCACATTCAAGGAAGAACGGAGGTTTCTGTTCCTTTTAAGTAAGATTCTTAAGACCAAAATATTGTCCATTATCAAAAGATAAAGAAAGGGAAACAGCAAGGAGACATAAACTCAACATATATTATACTGTTATTGATAGAAAACTTAATCATCATGACATCAGATGTAAATGGGCTAAAAGCCCTTATTAAAAAATAGCACATTAAATAAAAAAGAAACAAACAAAAAAGACAAAACGAAACAAATAAAATAACACAAACAACAATTCTCAGATCTTTCCACCTCCTCATTCCCCTGGGGAAGAGGAAGAGCCATCTGCTTATAAATTTAATCAATAAATTATTTCTGAAATTAAATAACAGAACCAATAAAAGAATGGGGGGGGAAAGGAATATACTTAATGTCAAATATAAGCCAAATGTTAGCAACGGTCTCAATATTAACATCAGCTAAGCATAATTCCATCCACAACACATTAGGGGAAGAAGACCTGATTATTTTATATTGATATGCTACATCTTTAGGTACCAAATACTATAGGAGTAAAATAAAAATTTGAAACTGAAATAGAATGTTTGGGAGTCTGAACTCAAAAATGCCCAAGCTTGTGGAAATGAAAAACAATCACAACGAAAATCTTAGATAATTCCCAGATTAAAGAAAGAACCAAAATCTCGATTTCAAGGTACTTGGTATTTGGTCTAAGTACTCCTGCTGCTTTCTCTTTCCTCTCCTACGCTAACTACCTCTTGGGTGTGTAGAGGAATAACTTTTTCTGATATCGCACTTTCCTTATCTCTAAAACATCCTAAATTACCTTTGTCCTGCAGTGTTGTTGTGAGCACTAAATGAGATGATGCATCCTGGTAGAGGCGACAAGGCCTGGCACATAGTAGGTGCTCAGGGAACAGCTATGAGGCTCCCTATCTATCCCCTCCTCCCTCCTCCCCTGAAAGAACATACACAGGTCAGCCCTGTGCACGAAGGGAAGCCGCATCTGCCATCCTTGCCTTGTCTCTCGCCCGCTGCGGTCACAATCCCCAGCATCTCCTAAGGCCCCTCCTTGCATGAGTGCTCCGCCCACTGTGGGCATAGCACCCCCTTCCTGAGCCTGGACTTGGAAACCTTAAAACAGGTACTTGCAAGATATAGTCGCCGTATGTGACTATATACATGGATGTCGCACCTTTGGACTTGCTCTGCCCCCGTGTTTGCTTCTCCCCGAGCGAGTAAAATGATCTACATGGCACAGGGAGAAGCAGGGACTGGGGGCGTGTGTGGCCGCATCTCCTTCCCTGCTTTCACTTTGTGTTCTCCCCGAATATAGATTGCAAATCTGCCTTCCCCTTTCCATCAAGTTTAGTGGTGAAAGTTCTGTCCTCTGGGGGAGGGCAGGGGAGGGGTGCTGCTGCCTTCCAGCACTGTCTGTGTCGGGGTGAGTAAGAGCGTCAAACTGTGATTCAGTACTATCTCGGGAAGCCCATCACTGCCGCACATCTAAGCCACTTTCTTCAAGAGCTATATTAGAAATCACGTTGACATTTTGATTTTCATATGTTTGGCTCCTCTTTCTTAATTCGTTCAGAACTAGGATGGAGGGGGGAAGGGCAGCACTTATCGTGTCTCCTAGGACCCCCCCCCCCGAAAGCTTCAAACAATGAAGCATTTTGCTGTTTTCCTTTTAATATCTTTCTTTTAACTTTTTATTGTAGGAACGCTTATACGACTCAAAATTTCCCATTTTAACCACTTTCAAGTGTACAATTCAAGAGTGGTATATTCACATATCTTGCTACCATCACCAATATACTGTAAGATTTTTTTCGTGTGAGCAGTCCAAGCTGATTGGAAATGGGGAGCCCACTTGGCATTCAGTCTGCTTCCCATGTTTCCCATTTTTGTGACTGTCACCCCCTACTAGTTAGTTGCCTCATCAAATGAGATCCAGAGAGTCACTCTGCCACTGCTGGTGCTTTCGTGGTCATTGTTAAGCACTGGTGCTCATATTTTGAAAAATAATAGACAATTTCCTGATACCCTTTCTTTCTTCCTGCACCCACCCACATGGATTTGTGGTCTAGTAAGAAAAATCTAAGGTTGAAGGAATTGGATGTCATTGTGAAGAATAAGGAGAAAAAAACCTGAGTAACTCACCTGCTAGTTACCAAACTATCGATTATTTCTTTCAAATGCCTCTCAAATCCTTGCCTCTTTCTCACTGCCCGTGCTGCTTTTGCACATACCTTATCACCCCTGATTTGGATAATGATGCAACTCTGATGGTAAGGCTCCCTGCCTTTATCCCTGCCACACTGCCCTGCACAAACCTAACAGAGTGACCTGACTAAAATATAGATATGACCTAATCACACCCTGCCTGTACCCCTTCAGGGGCTTTGAGGGTTCAGAAAAACCAGAGGAAGTGAGACCTGAGGTCAAGGTTGCACAATGAATCAGAAACCCAGATTCCAGGAAAGTGGATGAAGTAGGACGTGGTTCTGACTTGGCTGAGAGCAAAATGCCTCCAAGATCTAAGATTGGGAGATTACTTCTGTGCTCAACCAGGGATGAGAAGGGACCTGAGGATGGAAGTTGCTCTAAAATGACTCTATTTCCTCCATCTATGACATCTGGGTGCCTAAAATCTTCAAAATACATGTCCCTGGGTACTGGGTGAGACTGGGCATGGAAGTCCCAGTTCAGACCAGCCGCAGGCCTTCTACTGCTCTCTGATGGGTATGCATGGCATATCAGCAAGGAATATCCAACTTCAGTGCCAATTTGGAGCTTTCCCACCGGAAAAGTGGATTTGCTTTCTCCAGGGCACACCCATGAACTGCTAAATCATTCCAGGTCTGTTCATAACTCTCAATTATGTTTCTGACCTTTGTGGAGGTTAGTCAGACTCTTTGGGACTAACCACATCCAGTTGTGAAGGGCTAATTGTGCAAATTTGGCTCCTGCACTCTGAGGAGAGCTGGTCTCTACTTCCACTCCTCCCACCACCTTCCAGCCACTGCTGGTGCTTTTGTGGTCATTGTTAAGCACTGGTGCTCATATTTTGAAAAATAATAGACACTTTCCTGATACCCTTTCTTTCTTCCTGCACCCACTCACATGGATTTGTGGTCTAGTAAGAAAAATCTAAGGTTAAAGGAAATAGATGTCATTGTGAAGAATAAGGAGAAAAAAACCTGAGTATCTGAAGATGCACATTCTCTTGGAAGCACAGTGATGGATTTTCTATATGGATGTGAATAGCAGCCCCTGAATCAGCTCACTAATTGCTAAATGAACTTGCAAGAGGATGGAACATTTTATAGAGTGCCTACTAAGTGTAAGCCTCTTGTCTGGCCTTTTAAATACTTCTATTTCACATCAGTGGTTGTAGGAACCTGATAAGACATTGCTGAAACCATCTAAACCAAGGTGCAAGGAATGCTCAGGGATTTTTCATCTTTTGCTTTAAATCTCTTGAACCATATCTTCTCTCCATTTCTGTATTGTTCACTTCTATACCTTCTCTCTCTCTCTCTCTCTCTCTCTCTCTCTCTCTGGCTTTATTTGGATTAATGAATCTTTTTCAGAGAATTTAGTCAGAAGACTTTTTTCAGGAATATATTTCATTCATTGGACAAGCAGGAAGCAGCAACTACGATGTGCCAAGAAACTTTGCAATGTTGGGCTTTTTAGCAAAGCCCCAGATTGCCAAACTCTACCTCTGTGGATATGGAGAAAGCACTCTCCCTCCCATCCTGCACCAGCCTCAGGCACATGCCCCTCCCTGTGCCTCACCTCCAGGAAGGCCCTAGATTGTCAAGAGGGAGAATGAGCACCATGATATGTGCGGGCTGGTGGATTAAGTGCTATAGATTTTGAACCTCATAACATTTAATCCTGAAAGTTAGGCTTATTATCCCATTTACTAAGGAAGTATTGTGACTTAGACAAAGCCCTTTGCTCCTGGTACGATGTGATAAACGGAAGAGGCAGGAATCAAACCCAGATTGGTCTGATTCCAAAACCTGTATACTTTCTGCTCTACCACAAATATTTATTTTTGAAGACATGGGAGAGCATCGAATTAAAAAATAAATCTGCGCTGTTGGTCTTCCCCATCAATGTATACTGCCAAAACAGAGCCCTGCACTGTAAAGGAACTACAGTGTGCATTAAAAGTTCAGTGTTTCTGTGTTTGCTCTTCCCCGTAGGAAGGTGATTCCAGAGAGCTCAGCCATGTCCCGTTTTCTCTTGTACCCCTGGATCCTGCACAGCCACTGGCACTCAATAAACACCCATTGATTTATGCCATACAATGAGACTTGGAACCCACTGAGAAAAAAGCAGCACCTAGCTCTGAGGTACTGACCTCTCTCCTCTCCCACTGCAAGTCATGACCAGCTACTCTCTAGGCAGACAACATTCTTCAAGCAATTAATTATCATGATGTATGCCCCCCTCCCTGCTAAGCTTTGCATCTGCCCATTGGCATATTGTTGAATTATAATGCATAACTAATTAAAGGTGACCTCACACCAGGCTGCTGGGTCTCCTCTGGGTCAGGACCAACTACAAAACTGGTCATCAAAATGTTCCCTCCCCCACCCCCCTCCGCTGCTTCTCCTTGCAATTTGTGTGTGTGTGTGTGTGTGTGTGTGTGCTAATTTCAAATCCCTTCCGTGCATCAGTGAGCAGATGAGATCCTCAGCCAGCTTTCATCTTTCAGAAAAATGAATAGTGCAGAGAGAACATTATCAAATGAGCTGTTGAAGAAGTCAGTGAATATGTCATTGAGTGTGACTGCTTTCCGAATGAATTTAGATTTATCTCTGTTATCTTCCACTCCCGCCCGGCGCCCCTTGCCAGGCTAGGCCCTCAGGGCAGGCGGGTGCTGGCCATGAATTCGGACCGACAGCTGTCTCTCCTGGGTGACAGGTCCAACAGGAGCCTCTGAGCCTGTTCAGGAATTTGGTTTGTTAACATTATAAATGAGTTCGTTGGGCACCCTGTTAAACATTCTGCACCTCCTGCTTCTGCAATTTCTTAGAGGATTCTATTTCTATTAGGCAGACATGGGGACAGGGCCACACTCCCACTCTGAAATTGTTTTATCACGTCAAGAGCTGCTGAATGGCTGTGACAGCAGGAGAAGTAGAAAGCATTGCTTTTCCTCCTAACTATCTGGCTGTTTTATTAAAATCAGGGAACTTCAGTTCTTGCAATATTCACCCATCCATTCACTCTTTTCATTTGTTTGCCAAACTTAGAGAATACCTGCTCTATGTCAGGAATTGTGTTAAGTGCAGGGTATACATTGATAAAGAAAACAGACATGATGCCTGTCCTTGTGCAGCGAATGCTCTAGATTATGGTCTATATCAGAAACAATTTTCATGGGTTCCACAGTCTCAAAGGAGCAGGTATGTAGAAATTTAAAAAGGCAGTTGTTTAGGCGAAATGCCATAATCAAAACCTGATCTTGGGGTCATGCAGGTCTGTATCTATAGTCTAGAATAGAAAAGAGAATGTATAGAGCTCTGGAACAAGAACAAGATCTATGAACAAGAGCAGTCACGAAAAGAAGGAAAAGATCTTAAACATTTAAAACATATTGGGAATTAAAAAAATCAGTAAGAGAGTTGAAAGATGAAAAAAGAAACAAAAACAACAGGAAGACAAAACAAAGAGATGGGCAACAGAGGAAAAATGTTAACAAAATAGAGATGGAAAGAGGGGTCCAATGCTTGATTGATAATGAATTCCAGAAAAAGATAATAATAAAGGAGAATTTCCATACTGACTATGTTTCTAGATTGAAAGGATTTACTGAGAATTGAGAAATAGAATGAAAAAACAGAAGACTTATCCAAGGGCACATCAATAAGAAAGTTCAGGATGCAAGGATAGAGGAGGCTCTAGAAGCTATGTGGGCTGTGGGGGGAAGTGAAGGAAGTCTCATACAAAGGAATGATAGAAAGGCACAGACTTCTCTACAGCAACACAGAGAGCTGGAAGACATAGAGCAATCAATGCTTGAAAATTCTGAGAGGTGGTTTCCAACCTAGACCAAGGCCAGGGATCGTCATAGATGAGAACAGAATAAAGACATTTTCAGACAAGCAAGGTCTCAAAAAAACCCAAACCAAGGCCAAACAAAAATCTCCCAGGAACCCTTTTACAGAATGCTACAAAAGAATGTGCTTCACAAAAGCAAAGGATTCTGTCTGAGGTGACGGAAAATGGGGTAACGCATGTTGGTGATGGTAGCACAATGTTTTGAATGTAATGAATACCACTGCATTGCACCTTGAAAGTGGTTAACATGGGAAATTTTGAATTATATGTATGTTACAACAATACAAATTTAATTTTCAAAAAAGCAAATATGCTCAATCAATAGGAAAAAACAGCAGGGTTTTAAAACAAAAAAGGAGCAATGCTCTTAACTGAATTTCTAGGATGATAACAAAGAGAAGCCCCAGAACAAGGGCTTGGAGCAATGAGTAAGTCTTGGAAGGGAAGCTGGAAAGCTCCAGGAAGGATGCCTCTATAAGAAAATAAAAAGCGATGGATTTCCTGATGTCTTTAATTCTACTGAAAGGAGGTTTAGAATTCTATCAGAGTCTGTGGATCAATTACTGATAGTAAGTGCTATAGGAGTAATTGTTAAAGAAATAAAATACTAACAATAGCAGCAGAGCCCATTTTCCATGTAGTAGCTCATCTCAGCTTATACAACCATCTCATAAAGGGTTCATTCCGGGTGATAGAGAGGAGACGCTCTGCATGGCAGACCCGGGCTCCCCCTCTGCAGGACTGAAATTCTCTCTTAATCCAAATCCTGCCATCTTTCAGAATGTAGAACTAAGGGGCATCATCTTCAGGGAAATGTTACTCTAGAACAACAGAGCAGATCTCTGCAACTCATCCTGGGAAAGAGAGCGTTAATGTGCTACCCACACAGGGAATGCTGAGTGCTCCATTCATTCATACATTAATTCATTTACCACATATTGAACACCTGCTTTGTGCTTGGCTTTCTAGGCAATCTGGTGACCAAAGTCTGTAATGTCTGAAGAGCCTGCTGCAAAGTGGGAAATGGAGTAAGAGTTACATAATCTAGGGGACACTGTTATTTTGTATTATATGTGGGTTTGATGTTATTATTTATGAGTGAGTTCGTGTACCTTGCAGATGGGGGAGGGAAGTGGAAAGGTGGCACACAGAGCCCTCTGCATTTTGGCCAAGTTGTGAGGCTTCACGGTGAAGAAAGAAGGAAAGAATGCGGTAGAGACAAGGAAGCAGGCAGACAAAGAACAAAACAGTAACAGAGTCAGAGAAAGTGAGGAGGAGAGATATTATTGAGGAAGAGACAGGAAGAGAAAACAAGGATTTCGTTAGCAATGCATTCAGTAGTATAAGAGATAAAAAGGAATATCCAATTAACACACCATATAATTGCTTGCAGACATTCTTTTTTATTTAAAGATGAAATAGCTAAGAGTTCTAATCAAAACTGGGGTCACAGCCTACATACTAAATGAAAGAAATTGATTGGGTTTTTATTATGCCCTGACTACTGCCAATGTGCCTGGATCACAGATTGCCATAAATTTACACTTATAAACTACTAATTGCCCAAGTCATAATGGTAACAATGGGATAATGAAATCATCTTGATCAAGTCGAAGCCAAATTCTGCTTGACAACCTGGGAGCTTTGTGCAGAGAAGGAGGAATTGTGCTTACAAATCCAGACTGTTTCGTTACAATAAACACCAGCAGAAAAAGTACAAAGACCTTTGAAGGTACCAAGTTCTGCACTAGGGGTTCTTCCTTCCTAACAAATCACTTAAGAAGGGGGGCGGTTACATTTGTAATAGAAGCACTTGCATCCTTTATTTGTCTTGAAAAACTAATGACTGACTTAATCACATTTGATTAAAAGAGATGTGTTGATGTAGTCATGTGTTTCTGATTGCATTAGGCTTGATTGAAAGTGGCAGGGAGAGTATGTAATAGTATAACTGCCCTCTATATCTTGTCATTGGGGCTTGGCAGGCATGACGTGGGAGAATCCTGAGGGATTTGTGGTGGTGAACAGTGTCATCTTTCAACTTGGGGCCTGGGGGAAGGGAACTCCACCATAAAATCACAGGTCCCATATCGGAGCTGATGAAGGACTCAAAATTGATCCTCATTTTTGAGGACGGAAAAAAAAAAAAGGAAAGTAGTGCTTGCACATGCACAAATATTCTCTTTCTAGTGACGGGGATATTAAATGTCTGGCTGGGGAGTTTTCTAATTAATGTGCACAAGAAGACAGGAGCTTAGATTCAGGAATTAATAGGCAAACCCAATTTTTAAAATGAATTTGTTGAAAACTTGGCTTGTTCTGAGAAAGATTTACAGTGACAGGAAAAAAAACCACACAATTGATTCAGAAGTCCTGCTTTTGAATAGAGATTGTGGCTGATAATTCAGGGGCTCAAGCTCACCAGCTCAACCCAAACTTGCTTCTTTAATTTTCATGTTTTCTCTTCACCTAAATCAATAACGGGCTTATTTCTGAGAAACTCTGGAAAGTTTTCTGAGCTGGGGAGAAGACTCGATGTCCAGCCCCGACTCTTGCACAGGTATGTCAAGAGGACTGAGAATCCTGACCAGATCTCACAGAGAGCACGGACTTGGAGCAAGACAGTCCAGCCTGCTTTCAGCTCAGTCACTCTCCAGCTGAGTGAACAGTTAAGTTTTTTGAACCTCAGGCTTCTTGTCTGTAGAACAGTGATGTTAATACCTAATGGCAGGGCTGGCCAAGGATTAGATAACATGTGAAAGTGCCTGACCCACAGGAAGTATTCATTAAATATCATTTCCTACACTCCACACCCCCATTTCCTGGCCTATACAATAGAGACGCTGTTAGCTGTGCTACCTCCCTCACTTTATGACAGGTACGCATGAGGTCTGGATGTGTGCTAATGCATTATTTTAAACAGTCTTTGGGAAATATAATTATTATACCTGGATTTTCATTATAATGGACAGAGTGAAGGTGAGGCTCTGGTTTCCTATTCTAATCCAAATTCCCTCTGGGATCCACTCCCTGCCCAGACTACTACTTCACCAATTGCTGAGTGGCCTTGAAAAAGCTGCATCTTCTCTCGAGTCCTTGTCACCACCTCCTTTCCATCTGTACCATGAAGGGGTTGAATTTGATTTTTTCCCCCCAAATCCCTTTTTATCAGTGCCCTCTGTGTTCTAACATTCTTTGATTCTATGAGTTTAGGAAGTTGACAGTTGATGTAAAAGAAAGTAAAGGAAAAAATGATTGAAAGAAGGGAAGAGAGGTGGTCTGCAAGAAAAACGAGCCAGACAGAAAAAAGACACGGAAGGAGAAACGGAAAGATAAAATGGAGCAATGAGCAAACAAACAAACAAAAAAAATGGAGCCCTGCATAATGGAAAAAGAGAGAAGCACCAGGCAGTCCATCCACAGAGAGGATAGACATATTTTTCTGAAAAGCTATTTTTCACCCTCCCATACAATAAAGGCAGAGCCATAGTTGGAATTTTGAGTAGCTTCAAGCTAATTTAAACTTCATCGTTCTGTTTGACTAGCATTAAAATATCATATAGATTTTTCTCCAGCGGGTTTGTACATCACCACATAATTGGCACCCTCGATACCTGCTATTACTCTCTCTTCCACAATAGAGATGGTCAGAAAGTTCAGAGAAAAAAAAATTCCCCTTCTGTAGCTACTTGATTTCACAACACAGAATGAATGTGAGACATGGATCTGGTTTTAAATAAATTATTAGCACCATATAATTTCTTGTCATATAATCTAGGGTACATTTCACATGAAAAAAAAGTGAGAAAATAATTTGCAAATAGGTTTCAGCATGAAAACATGCAGAAAGAATACCTAAAACAGAACTTTTGGTGATGAAAAATGTTTCATAAAATATATATTTGCTTCCCTCTTGTCATTCCTGGGTTTTTTTAAGAAAAAAAAATTCATTTATATTGCAAATAACTTCCCTTTATCCAGTTGTCACCGTCCCTTGCATTTGGGGACACCACAGTTTCATTTTGTTGTTTGAGACTCAGAGACACTCAGATTTGGGAGAAAGGTCTGAGTTCATCTCTGCTGACGTGCTGTCCAAGGAGACATTTCTCTACAACTTCCCGGGTGTGCTCATTCTCTCTCTGCGAGTGACTCTCTCAGGCTGACAAGGTAATAGTCTCAGTTTGAGGTCTGGGGCATGCACTTGAATCCTATACCTAGCACTTACTTGTTTTGTGGCCAAGGGCAAGTTATCGGATGCCCTTGGCCCCACTGTTACTCCCACTTCACAGGGAGTAATGGTCCTAACCCACAGAGGAAACGTGCAGTTTTAAGGAGAAGATGGCGGTGGAAGTTCTAGCACAGTGCCTAGTATACCATAAGTGCCCAATAAAAGTGCAGCCTATTCTGCGTGTTGGCACTGTCCATCCTCTGCTCCATAGATTCCATATTCCCCAGCTTGTCTGAGGGTGAGCTGAAATCTGCCCCCAAGTCATTTCTACCCATTGGTTAGTGTTCTGTCCTTAGAAACTACACAGAGCAAGTCTCCTTCTCTGCCTCTTTCAGGTGATGAAAATTCTCAAACATCTTAGCCCTCTGACCATCTTTTCACTGAGAAGCCCAGTGACAATTTTATGAGTATGCTGGATAACACAGGTTGTGCTATGTATATCACCAGAAACCATCTAAAAGTCATATCTAAATATTTGACTATTTATGTAAAATGGAGACAGATTATGGGGTAGGGGTGGTGTGTGTGCTATGAAGATAGAGTCTATAGATATGTGTGGCTTTAGAAGCCCTGTCTATGGATCGGATAGAAACTTCTAGTAGCAGAAGTATTTGGTTCTTTATCCTAATACATTTCTCCCACATCTCTAACAGTTTCATCATCTAAGAATTTGCAACTAATGAATTATGCAACATACCTAAAAACAAACAACTCAGATATACAGTGACTTTTTAAAATGGTTTAATAAATATAGTATTAACTGATGTTGATAAGTAAAGCATTCATTTTTAGTCTTATTTCAAGGAAGAAATAATCTTCTGGAGGGAGTTGGGGTGATAGAAAGATTAGGGCACTGACCTCTCTTTCATAAACTTCTCACAGGCTCATGGCGACCTACCAGGCTCCTCATTAAAACTGGGTATTTTCCCTTCATGGGGTTTTGTGGATGTCCCTGATGATTTTACCTTACCCAGATCTCTCCTGTTTTCCCAGTCCCAGTTGCCACAGATTTTTCTCAAGGTGTTCATCAGGTCTCTTCCAGATAAGTAAAATCACCTCCTTGCCATACTCCCTGCAACCAGGCTCAACTACTGCTAATCCACAGAGCTGCAGAATAGTTTTCTATATACCAAATCTAAAAATATCACTCTTTCATTAAATCCTTGATGGCTCCTGTCTGCTTTACAAATAAAATCTTAACTTCACAACCTTGCATACTAGACCTTTCCAGCTCGGATCTCAGCCCAGACTCTGGCACCACATCTCCTTCCAGCTAACTTTTTTACTGCATTCATCACATTTGTTCTGATCTCTACATGGCACATTCCATTTGCTGTAGTTGTACAGCTCTTCCCTCCACTTCTGTATTTGGAAAGCGGTCCTTCCTTCCTTCACATCTCAGTTCAAAGGTCACTTCCTCTGGGAACCCTTCATGGCTTCTGCAGATGGAGTTAAGAATTCCCTTCTCCATATTCCCACAGCACTTGGTACAGACTTCTGTGTTAGAACCTAGCACTTCAAAGCATGTGAGTATTTCTGGCCTATTTGACTAGGAGTTCCCTGAAGGCAAAGACTGTGTTTTGCTCACTTTAGTTCTTGTTCCCTGCCTCCCATCTTCCATTTCTGGGTGCTAGAGACTAGAGGGTTTATTTTATAGATTGGGAAATTGAGACCAAGTGAGAAAATGGGGATTTCATTTATAGAATATCTGTCCTAGAAGGTATGGGTTCACATTCTTATTAATTTGTCCCAACCCTACAAGCTAAGTGCTTTAGCATCATTTTGCAGAAGATGTCCAGAGTTGGGGTGAGGAGGTGACTTATCCAAGGCCACAGAGCGAGTTGGTAGTAAGTTTTAGTCAAGAATCCTGGAATTCTGACCTCCTTGCCCTGGTATTGCTCTGTGTTCTCTAGCACGCTCTCTCTTGCCATCTGGATTCTCTCTTCTTCTTTCCAGACTATGTCTTCATTCTCATTTTCCATCAGCCACATTAGACTTACCACCTAATCCCCAGGATAAAATAGGCAACAAAAGATTTTCACAGGCCAGATAACTGCCAATTTCTGATGATGGAAAAGTAATGGCCACCTTTAAAACTCATTTGCATGTAAAAACTTTCATGAGAGAGAGGCTTGAAGTTCTGCACACTTAAAACATACTTGTTCCAGGTCTTTGAAATAAAAATTAAATCCTAGAGAACCATAAGATGGCTTTTTTTGGGGGGGGTGGTGCGGAATGAGTTGATTATTTGATTGCAAACAATTTTGTTCAGTTAACTATTCATTAACATAAAAAGATGAAAAATTCTTGGAACATATTTTGCATAGATTTAGAACTTAAAGAATTTAATCAAAATTAACTACAACCTTGGGAAATTAAGTAATTAAATATTAGGGAACCAAACACTAGACTAGTATGATTGATACTTGTGGGTATTTTTCCCCCTCTTTTTGTAAGACATGTCCTTCTTGGTGATTAGAGCCTTGTAGGATCATTAGGGACAAAGCTCCAAGTGACTCAGTTCCCAGAATCCAAAATGAGGGGCAGAGGCAGTAGACCTGTTCCTGAAGAGTCTGGCTGGGTGATGTTTGCAGGTAGAGGCTGAGGGAAGCCGAGCATCCCTCAAAGAAGTGGGAAGTTGAGAGAAAACTTAGTGACCTTGAAGTAAACAAAGGGAACTTTAGGAATGCTGGGAAAAGTAGAAGTGACTATAACTCAAGTTCTGGTAGCCCTGCTCCATGGGGCTTTAGCAGCTGAAGAGCCAGCCAGGCTGGTATCTAACTCATCTCAGCTACTCCAAAGCCTACCATGGCACTTGGGCATAGTAGACATCCAGTTATTTGTTGAATGAATATTAGCTAACATTTTTTGAACGTTACTGGCTGTAAGGCTGAGCTAAGTGCTTTATATATATTAACTTATTTAAACTTCATGACAATCCTGAGAGGTAGTTACTTTCATCGTCACTTTTTTAAGAGGAGGAAACTGAGGCACAGAAGGTTTAAGTAACTTGTTCAAAGGCAGTGATCAGTCCACCCAAGATTTGAACCTAGAGAACATGTTTTAGGGCTCACTCTCCCAGGTTGGTCATGGATCACAAAATCTCTTGGGCCTGGCCAGGGAAAGGGAAAGTAAGATTCCAGTGATGATTCTAATGGGGGCTTCTTGAGAGATTATCCCTTGTTTTGTGTCAGGACAAAAGCAACCGAATCCGATTTAGTTTTCTCCATAACACTATGAGGTAGAAAATATTATTGCCAATAGTAAGAAAATTGAGACTCAGCAAGAGATAAGAATTTGTTTGAATTTACAAAGCTAGTCAATGGCAGAAGCAGGGCTCTTTACATTATACCAAGATTTTACTGTCACTTGAAAACTCTAGTGTCTGGATTAGCCTTGCTCAGGAGATATAGTCCATGTCTTCCCCCTCCTGGTCCCCATCTCTTTGTTCTCAGATCTCCCAGTTGGCACCCATATCCTATGAACTTACTCAAGACCAGTCAGTGGAGCAGGAGAAGTGTAATAAAGGATAAAGAGACCCTGCTTTACTGAAGATAATGAACTTGTTTGAAAGAAATGCCCTAGACAATGAGTCAGCTGCTTAGAGAGACCAGAGGGTGATTTAGAGGAGAATTGGGTGGCAGCCTTCTGGGTTGAGCCACCATCCTGTTCAAAGGACCAGGAACCCAATCTCTGTTGCAATCACAGAAAGGTCTAACTGGCCCTAAAGAAGTCCTGAGCATGAGTCCTGGACTGCATTCCTTTCAGTGCATGTTGCTCTCTGCTTTCAGCTTCACACTTCATCTATAAGACTTTTGTGAGTTTGATTCACTAAGCACAGTCATTTGCCTCAGCCCAAGGGAAGCCATGATCCTAGCTCAGTCAGTCAGACTCACCACACTGGACTTTGGAATCTGGAGCAAGGAGCACAAAGATGCAGGGACTGTGAGCCTGCTTCTCTGGACCGCTCAGCAATTTTTTGAGCCCCTCGATACTGTTTCAGTGAGACCCCTGACTGGCACAAGACCCCTTGGTCAGATCACTCTCCTTCTTGCCTAATTGTGAATTGGCAAGATAACTTTGTCCTCCCAGGTTGTTGAGAGATGTAAGGGATTCAGCAGCCACATTCAAGTTTCACCAGATTCCTGTCAGGAGCCACACAGAGAGCCTTTTCAACCCAATCTGGCAAGTGGGGCTGGAAGACATAATGCCATTAATCAACAGATCAACAGGCTCAGCTGCAGGCTGCTTGGTGTGACTTCCAACAGCTGTGCTGACCTCTATCTGAGGATTCCATTTGAAGCCACTGGCTCTCACTCTTGGAATTCACACCTGTGCCTATACTCACCTGAGATGCTCAGCTCTAACCCATTGTTAGGAAATTGCTTAAATTGCTTACCCTAGTGTCAGCAACTCCAGCCCTTCACCCATTCCGCCTATTATAGACCTTCAGGGAAATTCAACCGTCTCATGCATATCCATTTCCAGCCCACAAACACTCTCTTAAGATGGACTAAGCTCAATCACACGGTAAGGAGGACCATAAACCTTTAAAAGTCAGGAACTGGAGCAGTGCGGGAGCAATAAATTGCAGATTTTAAGAGCATGAGCTTTAGAGAAACAGAACTGAATGGAAGTCTGCTTTATAGCAGCTGTGTGACTTACTCTCTCCAGACTTTGATTTTAGTATCTGTAAAGTAGGACTAGAAATAGGACCTATCACAGGGTTGGTCTGAGGTTTGAATGAGAGATGAAATTAAGGCCTTTGCATTGTTCAACTACTGGCCTGTTTCACTTGAGTTTGGATCATCCTGTCCATGGCGACACTAGAGAAACATCCAATCAGTGATTCTTGAATTCCCCCACAATTAATATACTTCACAACAATTTAGTAACTATTATTTCATTGGCTCTTAAAACAATTCCTTTAAAGAAGACAGAAAATATATCGTATCTGTTTCTTTCAATCTTTTAAATGCGGTCTATTCATGGGAGGGACCAGGTCATTTGCTGACATTTACATTCCCCAGTCACCAGTTTCCTGGTTTCCCATATCTCTTTGGCTTATAATTTTGGTTCCAGTTTTAAGGCTGACTCCTTTGGGTTTAGTGAGCAAAGTTATAAATATCTCCTTGGCTCATACCTTGACTCTACTTCTCCGTTAATTCTGGGGATTGCTATGCCCTTGTTCAGACCATCAGAACTTGACCCTTGGAGCTGTTCAGCTGCTCCTCGGCTCCATTCACAGCAATCATGTAAAAGATTCATCTGCACTGAGACAGCCCAGTTTTCAGCCTGACTTGATATTTCCCCACTGGAGACACGACTCTATGGGAAACTCATTCGCTTAAATGACTTTCCTAAGAATTAATGCCTATAGATTTTATGCTTTTTATTTATTTTTTAAATACCCTACATCTTTAATTTCGGTCTCATGGTGCTGCACACACACACAATCATTTCCTTCTCAGAAAATAAAAATGTGGGCTTTGATGGGCATGTAGGCTCTCAGCATGCTCAATGAAATTGAAAGCCCTACAGAGGAGATAGGGTCACTCTTCATTAGAGGGTACAGATCTCTAGTGGATGGCATCTGGTAATGGCAATGGCCATAGGCTAGCAATAAAGAGGATCTGGGTTCTAGTCCAACTCTGAGGAACTCAGGCACATTATTTTACCTCCAAAGATTTCAGTGACTTCATCTATAGGACTAGAATAATTATATCTGCCTTGATTAATTCCCAGGGTAGTTAGGAAGATCCAAAGATATGTGAATATATTTCAAAAATTATAAAGTAACATACAAATGCATGATGTCATATTTTTAAATTTAATGGTAATCAAAGCAATTGGCTCAGAGCTAAAAGGATACAGAGCAATGAACCATTTTAAGTATTGGTCAGATGTTAACATGAACCACTTAACCCCTGAAGTCCCAACTTTGTGAAAATACTTTTGTGATACTAGCTGATACTGAGCCAGCATCAGAGTTTATCAGAAACATCTAGGAGATATCCAACAAATAGGAAACCAGAATTTTCCTCTCTGGTATTCTTTCTACATCAGCCAGCTAAATACACAGCCTCTCTTTCTCCCTTTCTCTTTCTCTCACATTCCACACATCCACATGATGGAATACCACCCAATTAAAACAATAACAACTTAAGGCTGTGACAAAAATTATCAAGATCCTAATATATGCCAACAGTGAGTTAGCTGGGTAAAATGTGTTATGTCATTTGGTCTCTATGATATTGCTATGAGGTAGACATTTTTGTTCCCATACAGATGAAAAGAAATGAGACCTGGAAACATTATGTGACTTCCTTCTGGTCACACTGTTAGTAGATGGTAGAACTAGGATTCACATCCATGAATTTTGCATAGTCTCTGGGTTTCTCATCACCCAATTGTTTCCCAAAGGCCCATCCTTCTGACTAGCCTCTAACCGGCTGCCTCAGAAGAAACTGAGAGCAGGGAGAAAATAAAGATTCCTGGACTCTACACCTGAAACTTCTGGTTTGGTAGCTCTGGGGCGAATCCTCCTAGTCTCTATGCTTAACAAACCTCCCAGGAAATTGTGTAGGACATTCAGGTTTAGCACCGCACCACATTGCTAAGTCCATTATGCCATGCAAGAAGGGATCAAGAGTGACAGTAAATTCTAGAAAGAGCAAGACAGTGATTAGGACACCCGAGAAATTAAACATTCACACACTTTCCCTACTCAAGAACGTAAACTCTAGAAGGGAAGGGAATTTTTTTGTATTCTTTTCTGATATACCCCAAGTGCCTAGAACAGTGTTTTGATAAATAAAAGATCTTAATAATTACCTGTGAAAGAGATGAATGGAATTCATTAGTTTCAGTGGAAAGTAGATGGATATGCAAATAGACTGGAAAAAAATAGATATATGTCACTGGTACTATGTTTGTCATATCTGTGCAAGATTTTTTAAATAGTTAATGCCTGGTGCAGACATTCCAATTCAACAATGAGCTGGCCCTTTCCACAGCTCTGTAATCTTTCTCCTGAAACTGTCAATGAATGCTGGAGACAAACATACCACAGTTTGGTTCAAAACTGGGCTCCTGCATCCCTTTGGTTCATTTCCTCCCAAATTCATGAATTCAGGAAGAGCTTGTCAACTCTGAACGAGACAACTGTTGCAAAACAAATTTATGAATCCAATCAGAAATGAACAGAAGTGATTCCACTAGTTTGATGGATGTGCCTCAACAAATCCCTGCCTCCCTCTGAAGGTGGTGGGGGGGTGGGTTGGAAGAAATTTGAAGAGAGGACATGAGAAATCTATTTGTGATGTGATATGGATCCCGAGTGAATGGGCCCAGAGGTAGGGAAGGCAGCAGTCTGCATCCATCAGAATCGCCAACATCTGTGCTTCTCCCAGCCTCCTCCACCGAGGGCCGAGGCTCCACTGACCACAGTCTGTCACCAGACCCAGTGCTCAGGCTTTCTGCTTGAGCAGAGCTTTCAGAGCCCTAGTCTTAGGGGGAGCCCACGCCTTCTAGGGGAAAATGTAACCAGGCAGGGGAAGGTTATAGGACAAAACTAGCAAACTCTCTGATGGCCACAGGTGGCTAAAGGAATCAGTACTCCAGAAGACTGAATTCTGTACCATTAACTACCTTTTCACCACCCCCAACACCCTGAGGATCACAAGTTATATTGATACGTGCCTGAGTTCATTTTACCCCAACTCGAGCATGCAGGCTTTCCCATGCCTAGCGCATGGCATTTTGCCTCGATCAGCTTCTCAGAAATCATAGTCACCACTAACATATTGGGTATTTACCGTGAACCATGTTTTGTGCCAAGCACTTTAATGTCCAATGTCTTTGAATCCTCACATCAGGTAGGAATCAGAATTATCTACCTTTTATAAATGGAGAAGCTGGTACTCAAAGAAATTAAATAACTCATCCAAGATTATACAGTGGGTGAGAGATAGAGGTAGGAATCTGTCTGCTTTCTGCTCCAGAGTGTGACTTCCTACCCTACATACTTCCATTCTTTGGACCTTCACAACTGGTCTCCATCCACCAATACCCTTCCCCTCCCCCTCCACCCCACCCCCCAGAATCTTCAGGTTTGGCCTTTTGGCTCTTCATCTGGATTCCCTGTTTTCCTTACCTCATCTTGGGCACTGAAATGACTCTTTCTGGTTACTGTTGGAATTTTTGTTCTATAATTTTCCCCCAGACTTCGCCTATCGTCTACCAAGTTCTCTTAGGCCTCTGGCCACATTGCCCAGTAATTATAATTTTTCATTCAACTCTTGATATTTCTGCATAATGGAAAAGCAAAGAGGCAGAGAACACTTTATAATTGGATTCAGGATTCCAGGGAGTTATGGCAGGATTAGGAGTGTGGTAATAGGGCCTCTGGGAAGTGTGTAATTCAAACAGGGGTTCTAAGAAATGCTCAGAGACTTAAAATCCTGACTCAAATGCTGTGTGACCTGGATAGATTATTTAACTTATTTGGTGCTGTGGCTTCACATATGTAAAATGAGGAAAATTGTTACAACAACACAAAACACAGTGTTGCTGAAAAGTGTAGAGGATTTGCTCTCAGCATTCAAGGTTGATTCCCTTGAACCCATGTTATGAAAGAGATGGTAGTTCCAATGAACAGGAGGTTGGTTCTTCTCTACTAGACTGATCCTGCTTACCCAGAACCCAATCCAACAAAGCATCCTTTGGGCCCCTCACCTGAGCCTCAGGTGTGCCAAAAGCAAGATGCTTACTGATATGCAGGGGACACTTTAAAATATGGAGTGGAGCTTTCTTCTGTGAACACAACAGAACCCAAATCCTGAGGCTCCCAGAAGGAAGACACTTCCTAGATGTCCCCTTGGTGCTGCAGCTGCCAGGTTAGGACCTCACAGATGTCCATTGGCCCTTAACTCGGAACTTAGCCTGGCCTGCTTTTGTGACCTTCAAGGACTGATGTCTCCTGGCTTCTTGGCTCTGAACAAGCGTTATTGCTCCAGCTGTGAAGGAAGTTGTGAAGGAAGTTTCCCTGTCACAAGATCTTGCAGTTGGGTGCAAAGAGAAGGAAAGGCAGAAGAAGGGAACTAATATTGACTAAGTCCTGCTCTATGTCAGCTTCTACAATCTTCACTGCATTCATTATTTCAAAAGTCTCTAATATCAGGGCTGTGTGGTCGGTATTATTTCTTCAGTTTTACTGATGTAGAACTCAGAGACCTTAAAACAATTTGTCCAAGTTCATACAGATTTTGAATCTGAATTGCCAGACTGAAAAGCCTGTTCTTTCTCCTTTACCAAGTTGTTTTCTCCCATGCCCACTACACCCCACAGACAGGGAAGAAGGAATGCTAGAGAAATCTGATTTCAAGACAGAGAGCAAGAGGTAGTGTGGGGCCTGAGGCTCTGAATGTCAGACTCAGGCCTTAGTCACCTCTCGCCTATGTTTCTGAGTCTTTATTTATTTCCTCCCAGCAAGATTTCAGGAAAAAAAATTGTCAGGTGAGGTTTGGGCACCTGGTCCCCTCTGCCTGGAACCAGGGAAGGTCATCTCATAATTAAATTTGTGACACAATTCATTGGAATGAGAAGGGTATTCTTCAATTGTTTTGTGGTGCAGAACAAATGCCTCATTAATCAGAAACCCATCAACCTGAGCCCAAGCACTAATAACGTGAGCGAGAGTAATGAGTTGGCATCACTGGGGACACAACTGAAGCCACATGCTCATTCTTCAGAGGACACCATGGTACTTTGACTTGAAAGATGGACAGTCATGGGAGGATGAGAGGCAAGACTCGCCAACAGATGTGGGGAGAGGGCTCTGGCAGCTCCTCTCTCACATTGTTGGGGAGGAATGGAAAGACACAAAATTTTGAGGATCATGATTCTGGGGCTAATAAGTGGAGCTAGGGACCAGACTGACTTGGGATATGGGGAATGGTTCCCAGCATGACATCCCTGGGTCCTCCAGACAGGAACAAAGACAGAGATGGGACCACCAGATTATCTTCTTATTTCAAACTGCAAAGGCTATTGCTTCATTTGTTCATTTTATCATTCATTCACTCATCCCTTTATTCAATCAATTAATAGTCTTTGGGCAGAGCCTTGACATTTTTTTTTTTGTTTTTAATTTGTATATGGGCAGGAGGCACCAGGGATCGAACTCCAGACCTCCAGCATGGCAGGTCGGAGCTCTGCCTGCTGAGCCACTGCAGCCGCCCCAGAGTCTTGACATTTGACTGGAAAGATGTCAGATAAATGTTGCCCTATGGTTACTCCTGATTGACTACTGAGGCATCAGAGAACTCTCATGTGTTGAAGACAATGATGTGATCCCAACATTCAAATTAAGCAGGCTCATTTTTAGCTAACTTCGATAAATATAAACTGGGAAATTAATTATTACATATTCAGAGCTTTTTATATGGCACACAAAATTTTTAAGCACAAGGTTTGGTTTGGATGGTAAGGGGGTCCTTGGTGATTAAAAAAAAAGTTGGGATCATGTAAATTAGCCTTAATCATTCATTTTAAACATAAAGGAGAGAGGGGAATGGGATGAATACTGACTCTCTACCTAGCACTGTATTAGAGCCAAGCCTTTTATTTTCTTTGAAAGACAAGGTTTATCATACCAATGATCCTAGGAGGGGTCCAAATGTAGTAAGCACTTTTCAGTCCTTATGCTCTGCATTCCTTGACCCTGCCCAGCATTCTCTTCTTAACATTCTTTTCTTTCCACTTCCTCAGTGTAATTCACACAATGAAGGGTGAGTGTTCTGATGCTTTCCATTCCACCCCCAACTCTTCTCCCATTCTCTTTTTACAACCTCCAGTTAAACGTTTCAGATCTTTGTTTTACCCTTAATGTACAGAAAACAGCTTAATCCTCAAAAAGTTAAACATAGAATTATCATCTAACTTGGAATTCCACAGTTAGTTATATACCCCCAAAGAATTGAAAAGAGTGACTCCAATGGATATTTGTACACCAATGTTCATAGAAGCATATTCACAATAGCCAAAAGCTTTGGGCAGTGGGGATGGAAGTAAGGGGAAGGGAGAGGGTATTGGGAGATGGGGGCTAGCTTTGACGGTCCAAAGAATGGGAGTGCGTGGGGTAGGAGCTCACGCTCTGAGGCAGACAGATTCCCAGCTC